>ML807556.1:350256-365087 GCA_009831015.1 Picea engelmannii
TCCTTGAGAAAATGATGTTTCTTCATGGCTTTTTATAGCATTGCATTGGGTGATTATGTAACTCTTTTGAAGTGTGAAAAGGGGCTCTTTAGGGCTTCATTAGGTCTTTGACCAGCCTACCATGCGGATTCAGCTCAGATTTGAGGGTCAAATCATCTTGGGAGATGATCTATAAGTGGTTGGGAGGCTGACCAATTCGATAAATGCACCGTTTATCAGGTGTGCGGGTTTTTGCGCCAACAGTCGCGCATCGTGCACGTATGCGCGCATGGTATGTTCATGTTCCGCGCACCAAACTTCTGTCAAGCGCCCTTCAATTTTTGGTTACTTTGTATAGTTTTTGACCTTTTTGCAATGCTGTGAAATTAATTCAGTGCCATGAATGACTTCATTACTGTTTGACGATGCTGAGTTCTTGTCTCCATGTGCGGACGAAATTTCAGTGATAACAGATGCCCCCTGATGGATGATTTTGGAGCATACGTATAGCCGAAATCCATCAATGTTTCTTCTACTGAGAATGTTGTTGTAAGAGAGAGCAATAGTGGGACCGTTCAGAGCGATTTGTTGGAGAAGAAAGGAACCGGTAGAACCCGACCTTCTATAAGGTGCGTAACAATATACAACTGTGTACAAATGAGGCGAGCATGCCCCATGCTCGTGTTATGTAACTTTGACAAAAGATGACAGAAGTGTTGGTGTAGATAACTGCAGCACCCTCGGGGGAGGTGATGATAAAGGCAGAAGACAATTATGTAAAGGAATATACTCTGAACAAATAGGCAATGATCGCAGTAATAAGCAGCGATGATGATGTGGGCATTGATGGCCCTACCAGGTTCAGAGGTCTTTGACAAATGATAAAAAGAACTACAATAGTCGCAAAGTAAGACCCACCATAACATGAGAAAGTGTTGGCGTCGAATGTTATGGGGGCCAACGACAACAGGGAGCAATGGTGTTCCCCCTGTGTCGTTCGATATCTCTCATTGAATGAAAAATGAGAATCAAGATACTGTTGCCCTTCTGGAAAATTGTGCTGATGTCGACAAAAGGGGGACACGACTCCCAGAAGAAAAGGGCTTCGTGAAATCTACTGAGGTGAGGAAGTGGCAGAGGTACATGGAAAAAGTCAATAAGTGGGAAGGCTCAAGACTGCCCTTGGTTAGAGGATGTATGAGATAAAAAGTGGTCGCAACCGTGTAACAAGGTTGAGTGTCAGGGGGTCGACAAGACTGATGATAAGTTGTGCCAGAGGCGGGACAAGGTGGACAAATTCAGAGGGTAGAGGTAAATGGCTTGTGGAGTATTCTGAAGATATGGATGATGTCGGCAGGGGTAGATGAGAAGTAATGCTCCAACCAAGGGTGACATGGGTTGCGCGTGGCCAAAAGAAAGGAAGAAAGTCGCCAACGGTGACGACAAAAGAAAATGTAATGACTGGAAATAAAGGCATTTGTACAATAAATAACGAATAATGTTTTGGGGGGAAATGTACAAATACAGAAATGGGTGCCCCAATGTGAAATCAGTGCCCTAGGGAGGGCATAAATTTTCTTGGAAAACTGATGAAGGGTGGGGGCCCTAGTGGTGAGTTTCTGTATGCGGTAGGTCAAAAGAAGGTAAGGTTCGCAAATGGGCAAACTGATGGTGGATGAAATGGAGGGTTCATGATCCTGCGGAGGTGCAGGTAAAAAGAATAGAACCATAAAAAGATGATCTGGGAGTCCATATGGGAAGCTAGCAAAATGAGGATAAGGAGTATGTGGTTGATTCACAACATGATGAAAGACTATCGGGACTCCCATCCCTAAAGGGTAATGAAGAATATCATGAGTGTCAAAGAGTGCCAAAAGGGTGCTATGAATGGGACAACTCATGTGGGTGAGAATGCTACTGGGTAACAGTACCGATGATGCAAATGGAGGTGTGAGTACTGCAGAGCCGGGAATGGGTATCCTAAAGGCCAATATCAGAGGGTGTGACTGGAAATGTAAATGCAATACAGTGGGAGAGACTACATGCCAGTGCTGAGTATATACCTGAATGAATGATTGTGATAGATGATGATCAAGTACCTGCACACTGAACAACCAAATACCCAAAGTGAACAATATCTGAAGAGAATCAAAGATATGAGCCTGTATGTAGACAAATGTGACAATGCACATGCGTACCTGAGCACGATATGAAAAAAAAAGGTGCCCCGGGGGCTCAGGATGAAAAGTGACCCAGGGATAGCTGTGATGTAGGTGGCGAGATGTTGATCCCGTGGCTGAAGACGGTTTGAAAAATGGACACCTTGGGCTCTCGGAATGGTGAGTGGAAGTTTGGAAAAAGGCCTATATATAGCTATAGGGCCCACATTGCCACCTCATTTGTACCTGCTGCAACAGTGACTAGATGAGAATATTTTAGAGGAGATTGAGAGATTCGGGGAGGACGAGGCATCCGATCGGCGTTTTGTGAGTTTCAGGTTGGTGTTTTGATCATCCTGCATAGAAATAGGTTTTCATTTTTTGGGCAGGGCTGGTACGGGGGGTCGTACAGGGGTAATTAGGGGATTTTGTATGGGGTGTGGGCCCACATGCTCGGGCAATCCGGTGGAAGGCGCGCATAGGTGCACACTTGTCCACTGAATATACGCGCATGAGTGCGCGATAGAAGGAATTTAAGGCGTGCCCTAGGGGTGCGCCTGTGAGGTGGATAGGCACGCATCAGTGCGCGTCTGTGAGTTGGACAGGCGCGCATCAGTGCGTGCCTGTGAGTTGGATAGGCACGCTCTTGTGCGTGGTTGTATGATGAACATGCGCGCTTAGGAGCGTGCCTGTGCAGTGAACAGGCGCGCATATATGCACGCCTGTATAGTGAACATGCACGCATATGTGCGCGCCTGTGGGTGAAAAAACCGCGTCTTTGAGGAAAGGTTTTAAGGGTAAAAAACGAGTCTATTTGATGTCGTTGATGGGTAGCTGAGCTGATATAAGACTCTATGTTGTGTGAAGGTGACTAGCAATGACGATGTCTGTGCTGTGGCGAGAGCGAGACTAGGCCTAGTTGCAAGATGCTGTGGCCAATGCAGGGCCTGAGGTGCGAGCGACTTTAGCAACCTGTGGGTTGCTAAAGTTTTTTGAGTGCCCGTTGATACAGGCACAAGAGTACTTACTGCAGTTCCTGCTCTAGATGTGGAGTCTGGAGCTGCACTGCTTCCTCGTGCGAGGAGAGTAGATCCCCTTCACTGCGGTGGAGGATGTATATTTTTTGACTGGGCTCCCCTTTCAGGGAACGCCCCTCTCGACAGAGCCTGTGCTGTCGAGGGAGACGATTCTTACTACCATTGGTCAACGCTACTACTCAGGTGAGAACTTCATGTCTGGGACTATGGTGAGCATTAGTGCTATAGACTCCCTGGATCTTCGTTGCATCGTAGCGATGATTGTTCGTGTATACGAGTCACTTGCGACCCAATGGATTAGTGGTGGCCAACTGCTGGTGCTGGAGAGAGTGGTGGGCGGTGAGCAGTTCGCGTGGGGACTGATGCTACATGTTCGAATGATCGCACAGTTGGATCACTGTCGGTCCACAGGTGTAGGAGAGTTCACCTTTGGGTCGATCCTAGTGGCATGGTTCTTGGAGAGGGTGCCGATGTTGCGCTCGAGGGTTCTATTAGAGATGTCGGGGGCACGAGAGCTACGATTGAGGCGGTGGTCTTCAGTTTTGGTTCGCCATGGTGGTGGCGAAGGTGGCCACTACTTTTTGGCAGAGGCGGCACGGATATGGCGGCAGATGCCACAGGTAGTACTTTGGTACCCCTATGCTGGGGTTGACTTTCGGGGGGACCCGGACATGGTGCTGCCTCCTGGGGAGGTTTTTGACCATCGAGGTACATTGAGTATTGTGTATGTTTTTGATTTATGTTATCTTTGAGATATCAGTTCATATGTATTTCATATAGATGCTGATACGATCTGTTGTTGTTTGTTTGTTGCATGTGCAGATGTGGCACCTCGCAGGCGTGAGGTGGAGATGCAGAGAGCACCGGCTCAGCGAGAGCCAGAGAGACTACCGCATGGAGGGAGACGTCAGCGGGATGAGGCCGCGGGGTGACCAGCAGAGCCCAAGAGGGCCATGAGGAGGTGTCGGTTCGACGACCCTGGTGCGGGGCCATCACACTCTCCTCCGGCGGCGGTCGGAGTTGATTTTGATGATATACGTCGTCGTTTAGAGACGGTGTTATAGGACGTTCCTGAGGGCATGTGGATACACATACAGGATGAGGGGTTCCTGGAGCAGTGTATAGGAGTACCACCACCATGGCAGGCGATAGTGCGACGAGCAGTTGTGCTGGCCGCGATGACTAGTGGATGCCTGTCGTCGGGGCAGGAGGGTCCTATGGGTGGTCCTCCACCGCCTGGGGTAGGTGGGGGTGGGCCACCACCTCCTCCTGAGGGAGGAGTAGGTGGGGGTGCGATAGAGGCACCCTGATTGATGTATGATGGATATTTTTTGTTGATAGGTTGGTTAGCCAGTTTTTGTACCGAGGTATATATATATATATGTATTTTTTGTATGTAAACATTCAGATGGCCTAATGGGATGATATATATATATATATATATATATATATATATATATATATATATATATATATATATATGAGTATACATATTTTGAGATCCTGATGTTGTCTACATGTGTTTTTTGTTGTTGATGATGATGTCTGTTCTATCTATATATGTTGTGACAGGATTTGTGAGATGTTTATGTATGTGTAGCTTGATGTGATATATGCCAATCTAACACCATGTTAGCTATTGCATCTATTGTTTGATTCAATTGTCTTGGAATATGTGTAAATGAAATTGAATCAAAATGTCGAGATAACAGTCTAACCTGCAGGTATTTGCGAAAGAGGCACGGATTGCGTACACGGTATACATTGTTGAGCTGGAGAACGACTAGTTGAGAGTCGAGGAAGACGCTAAGGTGATGAATATGATTACGCTGGGCGTCGGCCAGGAGGCCAATGACCGCAGTGTATTCGGCTTGGTTGTTGGTTGCTGGCCCCAAACAAATGCTGCTTGAATGTAGCATTTCGTGTGAGGGGGTGTAGAGAGCCCAAGCCGCCGAAGCGAGATTTTGTGTCCAACAGCTGGCGCCGTTAGCATAACCAATGTGGTAGGCTGGTGGAGGAAGCATCTGTCAATAGCATAAAGGATAGTTTAGATGAGAGGGTAGGAGAAAAAATATTAAAAACACTAAAAAATGAAGAAAAAATAACCTAAAGTAGAATGACTACTTCTAAGCATAAAATTTCTTGAGGTATAACCCATTGACGGGTTCCTTGAGGGAGAGGCCTTCGGGGGAGGCTAGGATGTATGTGCCTTTGGTGAGGTAATGTTGGATGATGTAAGGGCCATGCCAAAGTGATTCTAATTTGCCATGAACAAAGGTATCATGGGCGATATCATAGGCCAGGACGAGGTCGCCTTCGTGAAATGATCGAAGGTTGACATGGCGATCAAAGGTAGCCTTGGATCATTTTTTAGATGCCTCGCTGTTCTGTAAGGAAGATCGACGATCTTCATCCAGAGACTCCAAGTTCAGCAAGCATTGCTCCATTGGAGCAGTGTCAGGTAAAAGCTCAATTGCGGTGCGTAGGGTGGGAATTTCGCACTCGATGGGAAAAGTTGCCTCGACCCAATGGACTAAATGAAATGGCGTGAAACCTGTAGTAGTCTTTACTGTCGTTTGATAAGCCCATAGCGAAGAAAATAACATATGATTCCAATTGGTTTTATGTTTATTAACCGAGCGCTGTAACATGGTCTTGAGGACTTTGTTCACTGCCTCGACCTGTCCGTTTGACTGAGGGTAATATGGTGAGGCAAACTCGTGAGAGAAGCCTAACCGAGATGAGAGTTCGAAGAAGATCTCATTCTCGAAGTGTTTCCCATGGTCGGAAACAATTTGGAGTGGGACTCCAAAATGGGATATGACATGGTTAAAGAAAAAACGTGCTGCAGTGTCAGCGGTGTTGTTGAAAGTGGGCATAGCTTCGGCCCACTTGGTGAAGTAATCAACAGTGACAACAACGTATTTGTGACCATTGCTGGAGGGGGGATTACAAGTCATAAAGTCGATGCCCCATTTACAAAAGGGGCCTGCAGTAATGACAGGGTGAAGAAGAGCAGGGGGAGCGCGGGCTTTGTTGGCATAGAGCTGACATTGCTCACATCGTTTCACAACATGAATGCAATCATGAAACAGGGTAGACCAAAAGTAACCGGCCCAGATAATCTTTTGAGCAGTGGATATACCCAAAATATGGCCCCCGCATGCGCCACTGTGGCAGTCGTTTAAGACTCTGTCGGCCTCGTCAATAGTCAGGCAGCTACGAAGAATGGTGTCGACGCCCCGCCGATATAGGATGTCGTCGATGAGGAGATAGCGGGGGGCCTGATGGCAAATGCGTCGACGATCATCTCGTGATAAGTGGCTACCGAAATTTTGAGTTCATAGGTAGACGAGAAGGTCGCCATACCAAGGATCATCGAAAGTTATGTAAAAGAGATGTTTGTTAGGAAAGTCGATGTTGACGGGGGCACTAGGTGTGTTAGAGGGGAGGGCCGTGACAAGTTCGGCCAGAATGAGGGCCTTCTTACTCTTAGGTGTTGAGAACTCGAGGTCATACTCCTGAACGATAATGATCCATCGAGCGAATTTGCTGTTAACTTGTCGACGACTGAGCAAATATTGCATAGGGTTGGAATCTGCGACGACTTTTGTGGTGTGTAGCAGAATGTAATGGCGCAGTTTCTGGACTGCGAGGACAACGACAAGAGCAAGTTTCTCTTCATGTTTATACTTCAAGGGTGGTCCTGAGAGGTTATTACTAATGTAGTAAATGACATGTTCACGATTTTCATCTCCGAGCTGGATGAGGATGCCAGCTACTGATACAGCTGATGCTGATACGTAGAGGATGTAGTCGCGATTGTAGTCAGGTGCACTAATCAAAGGTGCATTTGAAAGCGCTGTTTTAAGATCGTCAAATGATTGTTGGGCATAGTCGTCCCAATGAAAAGGGATGTCGTGACGTAGTAAGCAAAGGAAACCATGTGCGCGTATGGCGTAATCAGGAACAAAGTGTCTAAGAAAGTTAGCTTTGCCCTGTAGACTCTGAAGTTGTCGTAAATTTCGAGGAGGTGGAATTTCGGTGATAGCTTTGAATTTAAGGGGGTCTACGGTAATATCGCTTTGGGAAATGATAAAACTGAGGAGGCACCCTGCGGTGACATAGAACACACACTTAAGAGGGTTCAAGCGGATGTTGTACTGACGACACCTTTGAAAAATGATTCGTAAATCATCGAGGTGCTGGGTACATTTCTTGGATCGAGCTGTGAGGTTGTCCAAGTAGGCGAGGATGATTGCAGCCAGATCATGAAAGATGTATGTCATCGCCCACTGGAAAGTTGCGCCAGCATTTTTTAAGCTGAAAGGCATGACACGATATGCAAAAGTACCCCACGGGGTAATGAATGTGGTTTTATACTGATCAGCTGGGTGGATTTGGATTTGGTTGTAGCCAGAGAATCCATCCATAAAGGAGAGAGCCTCGTGGCCGACACAGTCGTCGATAATTTGATCGATGAAAGGCGTTGGAAAGTTGTCTTTTGGACATGCGTTATTGAGATCGCGAAAGTCGGTGCAAACACGGATAGTGCCCTGTTTTTTGTCGATGGGTACAGGATTGGAAACCCATGAAGTATAAGCGATGGGTTAAATGAATCTGGTCGTACGTAATTTATCAATTTCATCTTTGATAGCCGCGGCCTTGGATGGGTGTAGCGGTCACTGTTTCTGGCGAACTGGTGTGATTTTAGGCCAGGTGTCGATGTGATGCTCGATAATAGAGGGATCGAGGCTAGGAATTTCTGTGTATGACCAGGCAAAAATATCCCTATATTCCTGGAAGAGGGCTTTATATGCGGCGATTTCTTGAGGAGTGCAAGCGGCTCCAATGAGGATTTCTTCGACGATGCCATTTTTAATGGAAATGTCGATTTTGATGGTGGGGGAAATGTTGGCTAGATTACCTTCTTCAAAAGTGTCAGGGGCAGGAATGGGATTGTTGAACCAATCGATAGGCCCTGATGGGATAAAATCTTTGGTTTTGACCGCGTAAATGGGGTTTTGGATAGGAGGCATGAGGGCTTCCTATGGAAGGAAGAGTGCACGATGATGTAGTGTGTCCCAGGGAGAGTCCGAGCATTGTAGCTCTTCCAGTATTTCCTCGTCGCATTGGAAACGACGAGAATATAATGGATCGTGAGGAGTGATCTTAGTGATAGTGTGATTACCCCCTGATGAAGAAGCAGAGGGGGTAATGGTAGGAGATGGTGAGGCTTCACTAGACATAAACCAGATGTTGAAGTATTGAGGGGTACCCGTGGTGGTTGGGTGGGGAGTTTTCGTAGGGGAATGAGCAGGAGAGTTGGGTGGGTTACAGGGTAAATCCTCAGATACGTTATCTAAGAACCAAGGAGGCATTGGGAGTGCCTCAGGTTCAGGTGAAATTACATGAAGATCCTCTAGTGGTGAGGAAATGTCAATTATCGCCTCCGCGGGTTGGTAACGCAGGGCCAATTGACATTGCCTGTATGCAAGGATCATAGGACACTGGTATGTAAAATGAGCTAATGAATCACAGAGATAGCAAGGGAATCTCATGCATTCATTGACTGAAGTGGTGACATATCAGATGTCAGTGATATTTGAAGAGGACGTAGCAGGGCATGGGTTGTTCTTGAAGTTCTGGCGTACAGCCGATAATGGCTGCCGAAAGCGTGGCAGTGCTGGGAAATGATGGGTATAATGGCCATACTTTGAATAGATAGCGCAAGCATATTTGGTCTTCAACCCTTTACTAATGGAAGGTTGGGTGGTAGTAGTAGGACTAACAGTAGTGACAGGTGTTGTGGGGGTTTGATTGAGGGGAATCAAATGCCGTAATTCTAGTAGTGATGGGCAGTTGTTGGTTTGGTGTCCCTCTATCTCACATAGTGCGCAAGGTGGTGGGATGCATGGAGGAAGTGGAGCAGTGGGCTCCTTCTTCTTCTTTCGGCCCCCAGCTATGGCAGGGGGGTAAGGGAGTATGGGGGTAGTGGGGGTAAGGATGAGAATCATCATGGGGAGGCCTTCCTGTGGGGGAAGGGATGGGCGAGGGATCATCTCAGGTGGATGTAAATACCACACTAGGATTGCTAACACCATATTGGGTAGTGTGAGCATTGCGGCTACCTGGAAGGCTTCGATACCGGGTGGAGGGTAAAAGAAGGGAATTTGAGTGAAGGGTTGGAGAACTGTCTCCCAAATGGGACTATGCCCCCGAGGGGATGTGGATTCATGGACTGTAGGGGTCGACGAGTGTGTAGGAGGCTCCTGTGGGAGTGGTTCTGTGACTACTGAGACATCAGGAATGACTGAAGCCTCCTGAGGAGGACGAGCATCCTCCGTGTGAGTTCTGTTAGATGAGATGACGCATATTTGATTAGGAAGAAGGAGTGGTGGTGATCCGTGGTATGTCCCTAATAAGGATGGATCTTTGAAAATCCCAGGACCCATCTTGATGAGTGGATATGTGTCTTTGTTGGTGTGAATGAGAGGAAGAATGTTATCGAGATTGGCAGATGGGTTTGGCTCATAATGTGAGACTTGGTTGATGGTCACAATCTTCCCATTGTGGAGGAACATGATTGTCCAAAAGATGGAAGATGCCACTACCTTCATAGCATACATCTAGCTATGTCCGAACAAGATATTGTAATCGAGCGGAGCGTCGATAACTTTGATGTCGATGAGAATAGTTTTGCCCCTGAGTTCCACGGGGACATTTTGGAAGAGCCCTTCAGGAGATGACGGTCATCCGTCATAAGCTCGTAATGTGATGGCGGATGGTATGAGTTCTGGGGAACCAAGTTTCTGCCATACTGTTTTGGACATGATGCATGTAGATGCCCCTTCATCGATGATACACCGATGGACTGTGATGTTCCGTATTTTTATTGGTATTTGAATAGCGACCAAGGCGGGAAGACGAGGTTCGTAGCTATCCAGATCAAAGGTGATGAGTCGAGTATCTACGGGGTCGACTGCCCCCAAGGTGGAAAGTAGTGATTTCCACTGTGTAGGACAAGTCTGGAGGACTTCCAAGACAGACATGGTAGCTGGGGATTGTGCTAAGTCATCGACCAAACTATAGTTATGAGCAGCCCTAGCCTGTGGGTTGTGGACATTCCTGCATAAGGGGATGTGAGGGATGCGTAATGGTGGGTTGGCGGAAGGGCGAGGGATTACCAATGGGGGTCTCGTCGGTGTAGGGTTTGCCTCTGGAGGGATGGGAGTAGACTCAGCTGGTGTATGATACTGACGATTGCGTGTTTGCAGAAGAATTTCTTCCTCACTGGTGAGGAGAATTGTTCACTCTGCTGGGTTGTTAGGGTTGTGGTATTGGCCCACCTGAGGTGGGGGATGTTGCATGTCCTGTTGGGTGTTTATCACGCCTTGATGTGGGATAGGATTTTGCAGCACGGCGGGAGGGGGTTGTTGTGCATATTGTTGTGGTGCCTGCCAAGGAGCAGGTTGTGCAGGAGAAGGGGGAAGGCTCCCAGAGTCTTTCAACCATTTGAAATCAGTGATCTGGGGGCAATGGTGAGTGTAATGACCGAACTCACCACAAAGGGAACAAGGGAAGATGGTTTTAACATTATTCTGCCCTTGGCGTTTGTTGTTATTTCCCCCTTGGGGGTTTTGGTTCCCTTGGTTCTGTTTGCCCCCAGTGGGTTGATGTTGTGGGGGTTGATTCCCGCCTTGACCAGGGTTGTTGTTATTCCTGTTTCATCCTTTCTTCTTGGCATTGTTTTATGGATGAGTTGGATTGGCTGTGTTCAACTATTCAAAATTTTGGTATTGTTGAGCAGTAGAAGGTTGAACAAAATTTACCCCCGCATGTGGATGTGGGGGAGCCATGGGTTGTGGAGGACTAGGAAATGGGAAGTATGGATTTTGTGGTGGTACCGATCCATAAGGTACATAGGAAGGTGTAGCGCTTTCTCTAGTACTATAAGCGGATGTTGAGGGAGTACCACTATTGGCTGGAAGAGGTGGATGTATGGGAGGTGCTGGTGGTGGTCCACTAATGGGTGGAAGTATAGCAACAGGGTATGGCTGTTGATAAGGGGGTGGGGGGTAATAAGAAGTGCCCCCATATGCCGGTGGGTATTGAGGTGTTCCATACATCGATGGTGGTTGGGGTTGTGGACCATGGTGTGTGGTGGCACCTATTAGTCCGTCTGCTGAGTGATACATCCCAGGTTTGTCTTGACCAAATGGAATAGGTTTTGGAAGATCAAGAAGTACCGTGTATAAGTACCCGGACTATGCCTAGATGAGATCATATTGTTGGGATTTACTAATGGCTTCCTCTTCAGATTGTGGGAAGGTGGAAGCTACATCCTTTCCAAGGAGAGAGACAAGTGATCTAAGAAACCAGTCAAGACACTGTTGCTTGGTGGTTTTTGCTTTGCACAAGCTACGTCGCCTACGCCACTCATGAATGTGGTCAGCGATGTGTGTGGCTGAGGTTTGTTTGAAGTTAGACAGTAGTTCTAGACCATTGTCGTGGCGGATGGGTAATTGGAAGAAGGTCAAAAATGCTTTGGCCAATGACTCAAAGGTCGTATGGGACCCAGATTTTTCTTCGACATACCATTTGGCTGATGGGCCAGTAAGTGTGCGTTGAAATAATCGTAGTCTGATGGAATCATCCATAATGATATTGGAAGAACACCATAGATGAAAGGTCATGACATGGTTGGCAGGGTCATCTCCTGCCTTTCCTTCAAACTTTGGTATGTCTGAAGGAAGTTTTTTTGGCATTGCAGGCCATGTGGTGTCATGCAATATAGGATCATTGGTGAGCTTGGTGAGATCCGGTATGTTGAGAGAGGCCAAATATGGCATCTGTAGTGGGGTGGGAGGGTTAGATCCAGCCATAGTGCGTTGTGAACCTGACCCTTGATGGGGACTAGGTGGGTTGGTGCTCCCTCCTTGAGAGGAAGTGGGTCCCCCGCTTCCGTACAAAGGAGAGCGAGTGAACGGATGACCTTGGGAAGTTGACCCAAGTAATGTAGAACCAAGCAAAGATGATCCTAAGATAGTAGCACTCACAGGAGTGTGTGAAGGAGGTACCGATGAGTGGGTACGACCATATACTCTCCCTAAGATAGGAGGGAGGTTGAGCAAGCATCGTGAACGACGGGGGTTCTGTGGTTCCCCTATGATGTCAGACTAGTTGCCTGAATGTGTGCAAAAAGTGGTGAGAGAAAAATAAAAACAAGCGTCTTTGCTGTGACTGTCTACGCAATATATATATCCAAATCAAACTGTAATCAAATGTGAATCATACATAAAATGAGAAAGAAGCATATATGTGGGTAAGGGGGTTTTGTCCGCGTGGGGAAATAAAAAAGAAAGAAAATACTCATGTCCTAGAAGACGTAACGTCCTTCCTCTCAAATAGCACTGGACCTTCCAATAGTACTCAACAGTGGGGTCTGAAGTCACCGGAAGAGAAACTAGTGAAGGATGAAATAATTGGTTATAATGAGGGGTAGAGGGGGCATATCTTGAAAGAGCTGGCGATATTTCCCAATAGCCACACAAAATCCAATCAAGGTGCAATTGCAGCCCACAATCGCCACTTGGGTAGATGTCCTAAAGTTGGTCACTAGGTACCTCGGTCAAAGTGCGACATTTAGATTTTTGGCCTAAGAAATGGGTCACGGGCTGGATCCCATCCAGGAGGTGGGTGCCTCAAGGGGGGACACACAGAACAACCAGACCTCGAACTTCAACCCTTCACGGGTATCTCCCTGCCTTATGGTGATTGGAACACTTGACTTGGAGGATTTGAAGTTCCCTATTTGTCAACCTCTATGTTTGAAAATGTGAGAACCAGATAACGGGGAGTTATTTGGATGCATATCCCCAAAATCTTACCTAGACTAAAAATTTCTTTTGGAACCTCTTGTGGAGGAAAACTTAGTGAGATTTTAGAAAGTTTTTAGATGAAGTTGTTTTGTGAGGCTGGGGGTGAAAACCAACCTCATTTGATTAAAAGTGGGAGTGGATAGTCCTATCAAGAAAAGATGGGGTGTTTTCGGAATCCCTTTGGAGGAAACCTACTTAGAACTCCACGTTTCGAGAAGAGGCTATGTGAGTGCAAAGTGACTTTTGTGTGTGAGTGAAAGTGTGCCAAGTTTTAGTTAATTAGATGTCACCTTACTGCATGTGGACTTCGCTTGGTCCTTTACAAGAGTTTGATTACCTAATTAGCTAGATGTCATTGGTACAACCTTGCGGAATTCAAAAGCCCTAGGAAGCTAGCATGTGGACATGTGGGTCCATTACTATCCTTTAACTCCCTATGTGTGAGTTTAATCTAGAAAAAGCATGAAACTATCCTAGATTGAACATGTGGGTATGTATGGGCCCGTTACAATCCTTTAAACTCTCCTAGTTTTTTGATCTAAGAAAGCAAAATTCCAACCACTATTCTATCTTTGTGACATGTGGGCATGTATGGGCCCGTTACAGATTTAAAACGTGTTTGAAAAATGAAACTAAGAGCAGTCCCAAAAGGGCCTTTGTCCTCACCTAAAGGTTTTGAAATTTTGTTAAGGGAGATGAGATTGTTTTTCACAATCTTTTTCTGATTCTCCAGATCGCTTGAAGGCACAAGAGAAGAGCATACTCAATGATTGTTACTTCAATTTCTAGTCCCAAAATGTGAGTTAGATGTAATTAAATGTGATTGTCCACTTATGTTTGTAAATCAAAACTAGCCATCCATGTGGCAAAAAGCAAAGAAGAGAAAATGATTTTTATCCTCCTAAGTGCCTATGTTTGGTTGACTAACCCCTTTATATTATGAGGGGACTAAGTGTAATGTGGCTTTAAAACATTTTTGACAACATATTTAAGAAAGCAGATGGATTTTCCCACATCCAAAGCACTTACAATGTGAAATTTAGTTCAGATGCGTGGCCCCTAGTGTAGACAGAGGCGCACAGAGCGCCTGCGCGCTATCAAAATTGAGACAGAAAGCGCATGCGTGCATAGAAAAACTGTTGTTCAAGTGCATGCACACACAATGCACATCTGTGGGGTGGAATACCCGCGCACCTATGACAAACGAACAATAAATAAAAATCCAGATGGATTTCTCTCAATTCTCCTTTGAATTGACTGGTTAGCAGGTCGGCAGAGGCCGGTTTGTGCACCTGCAAGTTAAACAAACAAAAAGGAAAGAAAAATAAACCCAAATGAGGGAGGATTTGATACCTTCTCCCCAGTATGGTTGCCAATCTGTTTGCACCCAATTCGTCACCTTGGTGATCAAATAAGGGGTGCTTACATGCCCAGTTGGGTCTTGCTGAGCATGACAGCTGTAGAGGAAAGAGTTAGAAAAAGAAAAACAAAACTATAAGCAAGAATTAAACTAATACAAACTAAAATTATGAGCATATGGATAAAGAAATAACAAACACAAAGAGACCAATATCACCAATGTTTTTAGGATGATCAATTGATGAAATCAAAGCACAATGAAGAAAGGGAACAATGAGTCCCTTCTTCCTCCAATGGAAGGCTCTTGAGGCCCTCACAAACTTGCTCTCCTTACAATAAGAAAATGAGAATGATGGTGAAAGAACTCCCAAGCATATCCACTCAATGGAGAGGTGGATAGCTCAATGAAATGGTGC
>ML807556.1:370669-382829 GCA_009831015.1 Picea engelmannii
TATAAAGTTCTCCAATACTTTATCATTTAAATATTCCTTCTTGATTTTGTCACCTTACTTTATCATTTCTTGATTTTGTCACTTCTCTTGATTATTTAAATAATCCACCTTGACTTTGTCACCTTACTTTATCATTTAAATAACAATTTCTTCTTTTAGGTCACTTAACCCATTTCTAGGTCACTTAACCTATTTTCCTTATTTTTAGGGTTAACCACTTTCCATAAATAGAAAGTTCTCCAATACTTTATCATTTAAATATTCCTTCTTGATTTTTTCACCTTAATTTATCATTTCTTGATTTTGTCACTTCTCTTTATTATTTAAATCATCCACCTTGACTTTTTCACTTTACTTTATCATTTAAATAATGATTTCTTCTTTTAGGTCACTTTGACTTCTTTGACCTTGGGGGCTTCAAGCCTTCATGTGGGGGTCCTTAATCTTCGTAAGGCCATAACTCTCAAACCATGAGGAGTTATGTGACATTCCACATACCACCAGAAATGACATGACAAGCACTATCCATCTAGGATAGTTTCACCAACAATTTCCTTGATCTTCATCTCATTATTCCACATACAAGCATGGGTCCTCCAACCATTCTTCTAGGATAACTCAATCCGAAAAGTGTCTTCCCATGAGGGATTTCACCATAAGGGGACCACTTTGGAGTTCATCCATTTTTGCACCTTATCAATCATGATAAGACAATAATGAGAGCATGGGTCTTCCAACCATTCTTCTAGGATAACTCAATCCGCAAAGTATCTTCCCATGAGGGATTTCACCATAAGGGGACCACTTTGGAGTTCATCCATTTGTGCACCTTAACAATCATGACAAGACAATAATGAGTCATATATAAATTTTTCTAGCAATGCATCATATACCAATGAAACCACATTGATCCATCTTCATCATGTATCAATGACAACTCATTGATCCATCTTCATCATATCAATGACAACTCATTGTTCCATCTTCATCTATGGATTCTCATAAAGGACAATACATATTACAATACATCAATCATCAATCAATCAATCTATTGGCATGCTTTCAGATAGAAGGCAGAGTATGATGGTTGGCATGTTTAATAGGTAGAGTATTCTTGTCATTGATGGCAAGATCAAAGTATGCATCGATGGAAAAACAAGAACAAAGTAAGCGAATTAGCACAGAGTCTAAAGCATTGTGAAGGTGTGTTTGTTGAAGATCGAATGGAAAGATCGAAGTGTTGTTCAAACTCCATTTTGGATTTTTGGCTACCGGAGTTTCGGATACCGGGAGATAGGGATGTCACGGACTCTCATCATCAGGAGTCCCGAAGTGCCAAAATGCGAAATCCCGAAACCTGAAAAAAGGCACATCACTCGGAGTGTTGGATACCAGGATTTCAGTTACCGGGAGATGGAGATGTCAGAGACTCACATCATCAGGAGTCTTGAAGTGCCGAAATGCGAAAACCCAAAACAGGCGCATCGCTTGGAGTATTGGATACCGGGATTTCAGATACCGAGAGATGGAGATGTCAAGGACTCTAACTACAGGAGTCTCAAAATCGCGAAATGTGAAATACCGATGTGATGTTCATCCGACTCTATTTCGGAGTATCGGTTTGGATTTTTGGCTACCAAGATTTCAGATACTGGGAGATGGAGATATCAAGTACTCTCACTACAGGAGTCCCGAAGTCACGAAATGCGAAATGCCAAAATCCTGTGAAACCACGATGTTTCAGAGTTTCAGATACCAGGAGTTGGAGGAGTCAAGTGTTGAAACACTTCACCACAGGAGACCTGAAGTTGCTAAATGCGAAATGTCAAAATCCAGCAAAACCACGATGTTTCAGAGTTTTGGATATTGGGAGTTGGAGGAGTCAAGTGTCGAAAAACTTCATGACAGGAGACCTAAAGTCGCGAAATGCGAAATGATGAAATCCAACGAAAGCACTACGTTTCAGAGTTTTAGATACCGGGGGTTGGAGGAGTCAAGTGTCGAAACACTTCACCATAGGAGTCTCGAATTTGAAATATGCGAAATCATGAAATAATTCTAGCCGTCGGATCGAGGATTGATCTGGACCATTAATCAGACACAATGAAGGCCGTGAAGTTTCGAATTCACGATAAGATCTGGACCATTGTATCCATAGGACATGTGGCGAAAGATTGTCATTTCGCTGACTGCAAAGTCAAAGGAACGTAGTTCCCTAAATCTCTTGAACTTGCGGAATGCCGAAATGTGAAATGCCAAAATAATCAAAGCTAGTCAAGCTAAGCTTTTCTTTTAGGAGTTTCGGGGATCACAACATGGAGCGTCAAGTTATCTCATCACAAGGAATGCCAAAATGCTAAAATGTTTAATTGCGAAATGGTGAAATAAGCACGAGACTCATCATTTAATCCAACAATGCAGGTGAACTTGAATATGATCGGAGGGCCACTGTTTCATCTCACAGTTAATTGATTAGTTATGAATCAGTTAGCAAAACTGATTCATGATTCTTGATCAGTTGACATTTCAGTTGCTAAGACATTTTCTTTGCCCAAGAAGATTCGAGGTGTACCTGTCGTGGTAGGTGTGTATAAAATAAAAACATAGAGACTATTCGTGGTTGGTTGTTCGGACTGGAAAAATGAGTTGAACTGTAGAATTGAAAAACTACAGGATGCACAGTGTGGAGAAAAGCTCAGAGAGAAGGAACAGAAGCTAAACAGAAAAGAAAAGGTGGAGAGAGCAGAATGTGCACATATCAAAAAGGATGATAAGGACAGAGAAAGAACAGAGAGACAAAGACAACAAGTCAAGCCAAATATGAACAGAGAAGAAGAATAGTGTAGTAGAGAAGAATTGCAGAACAATGAAGAAGTGGTAAGAATTAATTTATCTCTGTGTTGGTTATTCAATCATTTATTTGTAACTAGGGAGGAAGGGAGGTGCTAGGGAGTACTGTTGTCCTCAGAGTTTCAAGTGGGTGCTTCAACAAAGGGAGTAGTATCTTCCATCTGGTTGCAGCTAGAGAAACCGGGGTGGCAGGGTGTTGCAAGGGAGAACAATTGTTCTCTATTATACAGGTTGGAGCCTATGTAACTGGAACTAGGTGCTTCCATATAGTTGGTGCTAGAATACTCAGGGAGTTGGTGCTTCCTTATAGTGGGTGCTAGAGAAACCAGAGAGTTGGTGCTCTCAAACAAGTTGGAGCTTGTAAAACAGAGGTAGTAGCCTCACATTGAGTTGGTGCTCAATTATAGATGATGTATATAACTTAAAAGACTGCCTATCATTTTAAAGAAGAAGAGGTTTTCTCCCTTTATGGGTTTCCTCATGAAAATCTATCTCTGTGTGTATCTTATGTGTGACTTATGCTCATTATTTATGCTGTTCATATGTTGTACAATATTGATGATCACTTGAAGAAAGTTTAAGAATTGTTTAATTGAACTAATATTGTTTAATAATAGTAACAACTGATTCACCCCCTCCCCTCTCAGTTGTCTTAGTAATTTCAACAATTGGTATCAAAGCGGGTTCCTTTTATTTAAAGGTAGATCTGTAAGATTAAACATGACAAGTCATGAAGGGAATTCAGCCAATAATCCTCCTCTGTTTGATGGAACAAATTTTGCCTTTTGGAAGGTTAGAATGAGAACATACCTAATGGCCTTAGGTGCTGATGTTTGGGATGTAGTAGAGACTGGATACATAAAGCCTGTTGTTCTAGCTTCCAAGGATGATAAGTTAGAATTCAACTTTAATGCTAAAGGAATGAATTCTATCTTGAATGGACTTGCAGAAGCCGAGTTTGTAAAGGTGATGCATCTTCAAACTGCCAAAGAAATGTGGGATAAACTTATTAGCAAATATGAAGGAAATGAGAAAGTAAAAGATGTTAAACTTCAAACATTCAGGTTGAATTTTGAACAACTAAAGATGAATTAAGATGAAACAATTATCAAGTATTTTTTAAGAGTTGAAGAACTTGTGAATGCCATGAAGGGTCTTGGTGAGAAATTTGAAGAATTACTCTTAGTTCAGAAGATTTTAAGATCTCTGCCTGATAAATTTAATCCAAAAGTCTTTGCAATAGAAGAACTAAATTATCTTAAAACTCTGTCCATTGATCAACTTCTAGGAACCTTAACTGCATATGAAATGAGAATTAGCAAAGATAAATCCATTACTAGAGAAACATCGTTTAAAGCAGACAAAAATACTGATTCACAATTAGATGATATTGAGGCAAAATTTGTGATAAGGTTAAAGAAAGGATTAGGAAAATATCAAGGCAAGTTTCCCTTCAAATGCTTTAACTGTGGTAAGATAGGTCATTTTGCATATAAGTGTCCCTATCAGAAAAAGAACCAAACCTCTGATGATGAAAAGAAGTACAAATTCAAGAAATATAGTAAGAAGAAAAGTCTGGTTGCAAATAATGACAATTCCTTAGAAGACACCTATAATGACTTCTCCTATGAAGATAAGGTAAATGAATTCATGCTTATGGCCAAAGAGGATTATGATAATAAAAGTACAGGTAGTGATGATAATGATGAAGAAGTTGTGCTTGATATGGAAGGAGAACTGATCAATGCACTGGAAGAGATTGACAGACTCAGAATTAAGAATAGAAAACAAAAACAATTGTTGATACAGTTCGGGAAAGAAAGTAAACAGCCCGATGAAGACTTTGGCCTACTGAAAGTGGAATTAGAAGAGGCAAAGAAAATAGAAGACATACTAAAACAAAAATTGTTAGAAAAGAAATCTAGGTGTGAATCCTTAGAAGAAGAGATAGTAACAACCAGAAAAGAAATGGAGAGGTTTAAGGGATTGTATCACCAAAATTTGCCAAGTATTAAAGCCTCAGAAGGATTAACCTCCATTCTAAATCAGCAAAGAAACCCAAAGTTGAAAGTTGGATTGAGGTATGAAGAAGGATCAAGTAGTGATCATCCAAGTGATACCGAACTTATCAAGTTTGTGAAATCCTCAAACATTGACAACAGTCACTCTACAAAAACAAAGAAAGAAAATCAGCCACCAAGAAGGAATGAAAGAAAAAATACTAGAACTGAATCTGTAGATCAAAGAGATCACCGGCATGAAAGACATCAACCTCCTCAAAGAAGACATATGTTTTCAAGGTACAAAGTTTTTTTATATGGTTATTGTTTTTTCTGCTCTAATTTTGGTCACAAAGCTATAAACTGTTCTTTAAGATTTAGATATGAGCAATCAAGTATTTCAAGGAATAATTATCTACCACTACAAAGATTGAGACAGCCAAGCAACAAACAATCACAGACTATAAATCATGTGATGATTGGGAGAATGACATAGGTGAAACACAACAACAATTATGAGCATAACAATTGTTATAATATGTTATTTAGTGAACCAGAATGTTACAACTGCCATAATTATGGACATAAAGTTGCAGACTGTCACTTAAAGAATTACAAGTCAGATTTTATTTCCACTGCTGTAAATGTCAATGTTTGGGAGAAGAAAGCATATGTCAAGTGTGGACTAGTGTTATCAGCCCAAAGACAAAAGAATCCTTGGTATATTGACAATGGATGTTCCAAACATATGACTGGAGACAAAAGTAAGTTTCTAACTCTAAGTGATAGCAAATCAGGGAATGTAACTTTTGGAAATGATGCACCAGGAAAAATAAAAGGTAAAGGAATGGTAAGTTTGAGTAATGGCAAAGGGAAATCTCAATATGTGTTGTTTGTAGAAGGTCTGAAACATAATCTGCTCAATTTCAGTCAAGTTTGTGACCGAGGATGTGAGGTCGTTTTTACCTCTAAAGACTGTAGAATAAAATCTATGAATTCAGGACAACTAGTTGCAAAAGGGATAAGAACAGAAAACAATGTCTATGTGTTAAAAGAAGAAAAAGAAGAATGCCACTTAAGCAAGTATTATGAAAGTTGGATGTGGCATAGGAGATTTGGACACCTAAATTTTGATCATATAATCAAGCTCAGAAACAATGAGGCAGTAAAAGATCTTTCGAAGATATCAAAGCCATATGACTCTGTTTATAAACCTTGCTAGATAGGAAAGCTTACTCGCACTTAGTTCAAATCTAAAAACTTTCCTTCAACAGAAAAACCTCTCCAGTTAGTACATATGGATTTGTGTGGACCATCAAGGAAAGAAGGTACAGGAAAATAAAATTATTTTATGTCGATTATTGATGATTATTCTAGACTAACATGGGTTGCCTTTTTGAAGGAAAAATCTAAAGCATTTGAAAAATTCAAAGTGTTTAAGGCTCTGACTGAGAATCAAACAGGAAAAAGATTAAATGCAGTAAGATCTGATAGAGGAGGAGAGTTTAGTTCATGGAACTTCAAAGAGTTCTGTGATAAACATGGGATCAAAAGAGAGTACACAATTCCAAGGACTCCACAACAAAATGGAGTTGTTGAGAGGCAGAATAGATCAGTGCAGAAAATGGCAAGATCAATAATGAACAAAAGAAACATACCTCAGACATATTGGGTAGAAGCAATTCATACAACTATTCATATCCTTAACAAAGCTCATCTCAGGCCACACAGTGATAAGACTCCTTATGAACTATGGTTTGGAAGACCTTCTTCAATCAAGAATTTTAAAGTCTTTGGGAGTAAATGTTATATCAAGAACAATGATGAAAATATTGGCAAATATGATGATAGGGCTGATGAAAGTATCTTCTTTCATTATGCTACAAACAATAAATGGTACAGATGTTACAATAAGAGACTGCATAAACTGGTTGATTGTATAGACATAAAAGTTGATGAAGAAATCCCGGTCAGAAATGTAAGCAGTGTTGAACCAAGCACAAAAGATATAGTTGAAGATGAAGATGAACAGGTCCAAGGATCATAAAGGGAATAATATGAATCATATGAAGATACGAATACTCAGGATGACACAAATCAGTAGAAATAAGAAAAATCAACTCTCAGAATTGTTAGAAAAAATCATCCTGAAAATCAGATAATTGGAGATATAAATAAAGGAGTTTAGACAAGAAGGAAATTGATTAAAGATTCAGAACAGTCTCATGTTGAATTTTTATCTATGACTGAACCTAAATAATTTTATGAAGCCAGCCAACATGATGATTGGATTAGAGAAATGAATGAAGAGCTTGATCAGATTGAGAAGAACAATACTTGGGAGCTTGTCCCTAGACCTAAAGATAAGAATGTAATAGGTTCCAAATGGGTGTTCAAGAATAAAATGAATGAAAAAGGACAAGTTGTTAGAAATAAAGCCAAATTGGTCTGTAAAGGGTATGCACAAGTTGAAGGTCAGGACTTTGATGAAACTTTTTCACTAGTGTCAAGATTGGAAGCCATCATAATGTTTCTTGCTTATTCATGTCATAAGAACTTTAAAGTTTATCAGATGGATGTTAAGTAAACATTTCTTAATGGAGATCTAGAGGAAGAAGTATATATGGAGCAACCTGAAGGATTCTCATTGACAAATAATCCTAATTATGTTTGTAAGTTGAAGAAAGCATTATATGGACTAAAACAAGCACCACGAGCTTGGTATTATAGACTGGACAAACATTTACAAGACAAAGGGTTCAAGAAAGGTACTGTTGACAACAACCTTTACATTAAGTCTGAAGGTGATAATTTACTAGTTGTTTTGGTTTATGTAGATGATATTATTTTTGGCTGTACTAATGAATCATCTATCCAGTGGTTTGCTAATTCTATGCAAACATAATTTGAGATGTCCATGATAGGATAACTGTCATATTTTTTTGGCTTACAAGTAAAACAGAGTTCTGCAGGAATATTTATCTCTCAAGAAAATTATTTGAAAGAGATGTTGAAGAAGTTTCAGATGGAGGATTCCTCTCCTGTTAGCACACCTATGGTGGTTGGTTGCAAGCTCAGTAAAAATGATGTTTCACTGGATGTTGATCAAATGACATATCGCTCTATGATATGTAGTCTTCTATACATCACAACATCCCATCCTGATATAATGCAAGTTGTTGGAATGGTAGGTCATTATCAGTCTGCTCCTAAACAAAGTAATTTGGTTGCTGTCACAAGGACATTCAAATACTTGAAGGGAACAATGACTTATGGTCTGTGGTATCCCATAAATCAGAATTTTCAGTTAACTGCTTATTCAAATGCAGATTGGGAAAACTATGTTGATGAGAGAAAAAGCACCAGTGGAGGAGCATTCTTTCTGGGTGACTCATTAGTAGCATGGCTCAACAAAAAGCAAGGATCAATTTCATTATCAATTACAGAGGCAGAATACATTGCTGCTGCTACTTGCTGCACACAAATTTTGTGGATGATTCAAACTCTTGTAGATTTGAAGGTAACTTACAATGATCCGATTCAAATTCACTGTGATAACACCAGTGCCATTAGTGTCTCTAAGAATCCTGTTCTTCATTCCAAGACTAAGCATATTCCAATAAAGTACCATTTTCTCAGAGAACAAGTTACAAACAAAATTGTTCAGCTGAATTATATTCCTTCCACATAACAGATTTCTTATATCTTTACTAAACCATTAACATCAACCCCTTTTGGATATCTTTGTCAAAAGTTGGGTGTTAAGATCCAAAGACTTGAATACAAAATATCACAATAGATCCAAAGATATCTGAATACAATCACCACACAAGATATATGAAACCATATAGAAAACCACAACTTTATTATAGAAACCCTTGAGGTAGGGCAACACCATACAATGGATCCTATTATGGAAGGGATCCTCTCCTGTTCACTTGCCTCTTCGAGGGGGTATCCTCCTATTGAGCTATCGCTCCACAATACAATATTTCTCTTCATTTCTCATTACATTGCTTGAGCCCCTTTATATAGTGCTACCATTACCTAAGAACATTTTAGAGGAGGAATCTTCTAGAAGTAGAACCTTCTAAGAAGTCCTCTTACATTTATTATATTTAACTACCATAGTGGGCCTTATTTAATAATATAGTCGACCTAGTCCACCTTACATTGAATGACCTCCACTATTATCACTATGGGCCCTTTGGGCCCCCCTACTACCTCTCTATCTACCTTACATTCCATCCCCCTTATGAAAGCGTTGTCCTCAACGCTTGATGTACAACCATATACCAGGGTCCCATGGATAATTGTGGACCGTAATGCCGAAGAAGACTGAAGAACCAAGTACCTATACCAGATCTGCAAATATAATTCAGAAATAATCAAGAATAAACCATAAATCATTCACCATAACAATGAACACAAGAAATATAGAAAACCCTTGAGGTAGGGAAACACCATACAATGGATCCTATTATGGAAGGGATCCTCTCCTGTTCACTTGCCTCTTCGAGGGGGCATCCTCCTATTGAGCTATCGCTCCACAATACAATATTTCTCTTCATGTCTCATTACATTGCTTGAGCCCCTTTATATAGTGCTACCATTACCTAAGAACATTTTAGAGGAGGAATCTTCTAGAAGTAGAACCTTCTAAGAAGTCCTCTTACATTTATTAAATTTAACTACCATAGTGGGCCTTATTTAATAATATAGTGGACCTAGTCCACCTTACATTGAATGACCTCCACTATTATCACTATGGGCCCTTTGGGCCCCCCTACTACCTCTCTAGCTACCTTACATTGGGGGTTATAATTTCTTGTGTCTAATCTATTCACTTGGTCAGGGGGAGTACTTATTGAATATCTGGTGTATTTCTAAGCTACTCGTAGTTGACAGGGGGAGTATGTACTGCAACAGCTTAGGGGGAGCATGTTTTTTCTTTGACATTGATGTCAAAGGGGGAGAAAGTGTGATGATTTCAAGGATGATACAGTGGTATAGTTGCATGTTTTTCAAGGATGCTATAGTGGTGTAGTTGCATCATGGGTTTGCCATCAATGCCAAAGGGGGAGATTGTTGGCATGTTTTCAGACAGAAGGCAGAGTATGATGGTTGGCATGTTTAACAAGTAGAGTATTATTTTCATTGATGGCAAGATTAGAGTATGCATCGATGGAAAAACAGGAACAAAGTAAGCGAATTAGAACAAAGTCGAAAATAGTGCGAAGGTGTGCTTGTTGAAGATCGAATGGAAAGATCGAAGCATTGGTCAAACTCTATTTTAGAGTTTTGGCTACCGGAGTTTTGGATATCAGGAGATAGGGATGTCATGGATTCTCATCATCAGGAGTCCCGAAGTGCCGAAATGAAAAATCCTGAAACCTGAAAAAAGGGACATCACTTGGAGTGTTGAATACCGGGATTTTGGTTACCAGGAGATGGAGATGTCAGAGACTCACATCATCAAGAGTCCCAAATTGAAAAAATGTGAAAACCCAAAACATGCGCATCACTTGGAGTATTGGATATCAGGATTTTGGATACCGGGAGATGGAGATGTCAAGGACTCTAACTACAGGAGTCCCAAAATCGCGAAATGCGAAATGCTGATGTGATGTTCATCTGACTCTATTTTGGAGTATCGGTTCGGAGTTTTGGCTACCAGGATTTCGAATACCGGGAGATGGAGATATCAAGGATTCTCACTACAGGAGTCCCGAAGTCGTGAAATGCGAAATGATGAAATCTTGCGAAACCACGACGTTTCGGAGTTTCGGATATCGGGAGTTGGAGGAGTCAAGTGTCAAAACACTTCACCACAGAAGACCCGAAGTCGTGAAATTTGAAATGTTGAAATCCAGTGAAGCCACTACTTTTCAGAGTTTCATATACCAGGAGTTGGAGGAGTCAAGTGTCGAAACACTTCACCATAGGAGTCCCAAATTCGCGATATGTGAAATCACGAAATAATTCTAGCCGTCGGATCGAGGATTGATCTGGACCGTTAATTAGACACGATGAAGGCCATGAAGTTTCGAATTCATGATAAGATCTGGACTGTTGGATCCATAGGACATGTGGTGAAAGATTTTCATTTCACTGACTACAAAGTCAAAGGAACGTATTTCCCTAAATCTCTTGAACTTGTGGAATGCTGAAATGCGAAATGCCGAAATAATCGAAGCTAGTCAAGATAAGCTTTTCTTTACGGAGTTTCAGGGATCGCAACATGGAGCGTCAAGTTATCTCATCACAAAGAATGCCGAAATGCCGAAATATTGAATTGTGAAATGGCGAAATAAGAATGAGAATCATCATTTAATCCAACAATGCAAGTGAACTTGAATATGATCGGAGGGCCACTATTTCATCTCACAGTTAATTGATCAGTTACGAATCAGTTAGAAAAACTGATTCATGATTCTTGATTGGTTGACGTTTTAGTTGCTGGGACATTTTCTTTGCCCAAGAATATTCGAGGTGTACCTATCATGGTCTATGTGTATAAAAGAAAAACATAGAGACTGTGTGTGGTTGGTTGTTCAGACTGGAAAAATGAGTTGAACTGTAGAATTGAAAAACTACAGGATGCACAGTGTGAAGAAAAGATCAGAGAGAAGGAACATAAGCTAAATAGAAAAGACAAGGTGGAGAGAGAAGAATGTGCACATATCAAAAAGGATGAGAAGGACAGAGAAATAACATATAGACAAAGACAACAAGTCAAGCCAAATATGAACAGAAAAGAAGAATAGTGTAGCAGAGAAGAATTGCAGAATAGTGAAGAAGTGGTAAGAATTGATTTATCTATGTGTTGGTTATTCAATCATTTATTTGTAACTAGGGAGGAAGGGAGGTGCTATGTGTTATCACTCCAAGAAACCCTCCGTGGTTTCAGACCAGAGGTGCTTGGTAACTTAAGAAATAAATGTTTTTGTATTTTTCAAAGATGGATCAATGGGACAACTCAATACATCTTAAAGCATTCAAACATGAAAATGATAAACAAATAGACAGTGCTCTCAAGGATTGATTAATCAACAGATAGCTTTAAAGTGGGTGGAGAACAAATTGTTACTAAACCAGTGCAAAGCAGGGTCTAAGAAACAATTTAAAGAATTATTATCAGGCTATGAGCTAAACAATGGGATGACGGCCATTCAAAGCTTGACAACACAGATAATAATGCAGAAGAAAGGTGGAAAACTGACAATCAAAACTGAAAGGAACCTGTGATCTGTATTAACATAGCAAGTCTGAGTACAAAAAGAGTATTCCTCTATCCAAAATCGAACCCT
>ML807557.1:4199-20224 GCA_009831015.1 Picea engelmannii
AAAAAAAAAAAAAAAAAACTGATAAATTCAAATCAAAATCAAAACAGAAAGCAAACGAAAATGCAAATAAAATGAAATATTTACATAATATACAAGGGTAGTTATCAAGCAAAGTATTTTTTGTGTGCTTGAATCTCGAAGGGCTTGTCCATTCACCGGATAGGTGTCAAGATGCCCTTCGAGATTCTGCAATCGAAAAGAACTAGGACCCAACTTTTCAGCAATTAAAAATGGTCCAAGCCATAAGTTTTGAAATTTTGTGTGCTCACCCTTTCCTTCATGTGGTTTGTCCCATTTTAAGACGAGATCGCCTACTTCAAAATTGCTATCAAAAGAAGAATTAGAATCGAACCAGTTTTTAACCAATTGTTGATGTTGATATAACTTACGCTTAGCTTGGGCTCTTACCTCTTCTAGCTTCATCAAAGCGTTAATTCGGTTTTCTAGAGGGGGACAATCTTCTTCTTTGACCTTTTGTGACAACTGAAGCGAAGGAAGAAGAATGTGAGGTGGCAAAATTGCTTCTCTACCATAAACGAGAAAAAAGGGGGAGTTACCTATAGCAGCTTTTGGCGTTACCCTATCAGCCCATAGTGCATTCAGCAGCGCGTTGTGCCAATTCTTGTGATTTTCAACCACCGTTCTCTTGATAATTTTGATCAAGTTCTTGTTTGTTGATTCTGTTAATCCGTTGCCCTGGGGGTAGTAACTAGCAGAGTACTTCAGCTTAATTCCTTTCTCCAAAGAAAACTCGCTCATCTCAAGAGAAGAAAAGTATGAAGTGTTGTCAAAGACTAGAAAGTCAGGGATACCAAAACGAGTAATAATATTCGAGTTTAGAAAAGCGATTACCTGACCATTGTTGACAGTTCTTAGCACAACAGCTTCATACCATCGAGTAAAGTAATCTGTGGCTGTCACAATATACTTGTGTTGTTGTGAGGACGGAGGGTTAACTGGACCTATGATATCAAGGCCCCATTGCTGGAAAGGAGAATCTACTGAAACGAGTTGCAAGGGAAAGGCTGGTTTTTGTAACCGCCCTGATGCTTTCTGACAGATGATACATTTACGACACAAGGCATGGGCGTCTCTAAAAAGCGTGGGCCAGTAATAACCAGCTCTTAAAACCTTATGAGCAGTGGTATCACCACCGAAGTGACCACCAGCTTCTCCTGCATGCAACTCGAGCAAGACTTTTTTTGCTTCGTCTTTCTCGAGACAGTGCATCAGTACGTCGTCAAAATTCTGACGAAATAGTACACTGTTAACTAGATTAAAGGAGGCAGACTTTAGCCTCAACGCTCTTCTCTTGGCAGGATCAAGGTGATGGGGTGTTGATCCATGTTCAAGACAGAATCTAATATCATCGTACCAGGGACTAACAAGGTTTTGTGCGCAACAGATCAAACTTTGATCACTTTGTCCTAGGTTTGAAGTATCACTATCTTCTTGCTATCATGTTTCTGAATCAACAACCAACTTACACAACCCTTGGCCTCTCACAATCTGAGATGGGGTGATTTCTAAGTCATACTCCTGCAAGGAGGTGACCCAGTTGTCTCTCTTCTCTCCTAACTCCTTCTGCACTAACAAGTTCCTTACGGTAGGGTAGGGGACAATGACTTTCGTCCTTGACTTCAAAAGATAGGACCGAAAATGTTTAACTGCTTTGAAAACAGCGTAGGCTTGCCGATCAACTGTTGGGTAGTTAAGTTCATCACCTTTGAAAGCAGAGCTCATAAAGGTGATAGGTATTTCGTTGTTCTCAGAATTCTTCTGATTTAGGACGGCGGCAAAGGAACGGTCAGAGGCAAAAGTATAGAGTGTAAAATCTTGAGAGAAGTCGGGGTTCATGAGAGACGGAGCGTCTATTATGGCCTTCTTTATGGTATTAAAAGATTGATTTTTTGTGGGTCCCCAGTGATATTGGGTGTCTTTCTTAATTAGGTTCTGCAAGGGTCTGACCATTTCAGAGAAGCTGGGGACAAATCTTCTCACGAAGTTAATTTGACCTAAGAAAGACTGCATGGATTTTTTGGATGTAGGAGGGGGAAGTTTAGCGATGACTTGAGTCCTTTCAGGATCAATAATCATCCCATCACTAGACACAATGAATCCTAGGAGTTTTCCTTGTTCTACTGCAAAGATGGATTTTTGGGGGTTCAAGGAGATGTCGTATTTACGACATCGTAGTAGAACAGCTCGTAAGTGAGCTAGATGATAGTCTTTGTTTTTAGAATAAACGGTCACATCATCTAAGTAAACTACGATGGAGTGATTGATTAAGCCTCGAAAATCAATGTCCATTTCTCTCTGAAAGGTAGCACCAACATTAATCAATCCAAAGGGCATTTTGTGATAAGCATAAGTGCCCCACGGGGTACGGAAGGTAGTTTTGAGTTGGTCTGGTGGAGACATCAGGACTTGGTTGTATCCAGAGAAACCATCCAATAAAGATAGTCTCTCGGATCCAGATACATGTTGAAAGATCTGTTCCATGGGTGGGACGGGATAGTTGTCTTTGTCAGACGCTCTATTGAGGTTTTGGAAATCGACGCAAAGTCGGATTTCCCCGTTTTTCTTCCGAACTGGGACAAGGTTGGACACCCATTGAGTGTGTCTAACAGGAAAAATTATTTTAGCACTTAGGAGTTTAGTCAATTCTTTTTGAACGGTCGGTTCTAGTTTAGGATGCATTTTCCTCAGTTTATGTTGGAAGGGTAAGGTTTGGGGCTTCATTGGGATGACATGTTGTATGATATTAGGATCGAACGTTTTAAGATCATCATACGTCCATGCAAAGACATCCTTAAATTCTTTAAATAATTTAACAAAAGCAGCTTTTTCTTGTCTAGAACATCCCAAGCCTAAGTTAATGCACTGAGGATTTTCACTAGTTCTTAAGTTCACTTTTTCATAAAACAACAAGGAACTATTGGTTTTACAATTGACCATCTTTTTAAATTTATCTTCGAAATCATAAAACTTATCTAATCTAACTATGGATTTGGGTATGGAATTTACCATGTCCAACAAAGCTTCAGGATATTTTGGATCAGGTATTACAGTAAAATCATGCAAATTGTCGTCATGCGTGCGTTCATCTATCATTGCGCCTTGAAAGGTTTCTTCCATGTGCAGAAAGTTAATGATCTGTTGATCATCGTCAAATACTATCCAGATTGTGATATTGTCAGGAACATATGGTCGAAACAATAGCTCGACGGAGAATGCGTCTGGGGACAAGCCTTCTGCAGGAAGAAGTTTAGAGGCTACATTAGCTAATAGATCTGCTTTAGCATTATTTAGTCTAGGAATGGAATTTATATTGAAAGCAGAAAATTTATTCATTAAACTCCATACCTCAGATTGGTAACTTTTGAGATGTGGGGAAAGACAGTGTATAGAGTCTCTTACCTGTCTAACCACTGTTTCAGAGTCGCCAAATACAACCAGGTTTTGAATGTTCATATCCAGAGCTTTTCTGAGACGTTGTAGTAAAGCCTCATATTCTGCAGTATTGTTAGTACATTCAAATTCTAGTCTACAAGCCATTAATGTCTTGTTACCTGTCAGATCGATAATGATGTAGCCTGCACCAGCTCCTTATTTAGACTTAGAACCATCGCAATATAGAGACCAAATTTGATTTCCATCGGGCTCATGGGACTGTTGCATAGAAGTTGTTGGTTGCATATATGCTACGATCTCGGACTACTGTTCTGGATTGATGATAGGTGAAGCCTCGTCCATGAAATTGCCGAAGAAGGTGTTCATCCCTTGGACTTCGGGTGAATCAGCAGAAGGTGTATATGGTTCGTTAGGATCATTCAAATCTGTGACCCTGAACTTAAGGTAACGCTCACGATTCACCCTGATCTTGTTAGGATTACCATTCTCTGGGAGCCATAAGTGAGACTAGTCTGTTGTGAAGTAACCATGTAGCTGCTCCGACCAGTCCCTGCTTAAAAATAGACCATACACTTCTAGAATATCCACAACAATTATATCAATAACCTGATGAACCTTAGGGTTAGACGATAATCTAATCAATACATTTTTTAGTTCGCCCATAACTTTAGCATTCGTCCGATCAAGTTGTATGATTTTTAAAGTAGATGGTTCCACTTCAGCGTTAATCTTTTGGCAGACAGACCAAGGCATCACATTGGATAACGCTCCTGAGTCAACCATACAATTATGCACATTTCTGTTGAAAATCTCGAAAGTTAAAAGAAAAGGAGGTACATTTTCACGAGTACTAGGAGTAATAGCTTGTGGCTTTTTACTCACAGTGTCTAATGCTACTTTATCTGCATTATTCACATTATTTACATTATTTACATTATTATTTATAGGGACTACAGGAAGGCTTCATTTATCTTAAGGATCAGGATTATTTTTAGTGGAAGTCTTCTGAGGGACTTTGCTTTGCACAACCTTGTTACCACTTGAATTACCATTCTTGTCATTATCTGAAATGTTTTGTAACATCTTTTGTAACAAAAATGGAAACTTCAATAACTCATAAATAGAAATGTTAGCCCTTAACTTTTTAAGATCTACAACAACATCATAATCTAAGTTGGGGTTCACATTACTTTGTTTAATCTCAGCTGATTTAGATGGCTTAGGAGGTGAAGTTGTAGTGTTCTCGGTAGTAGACTTGTTTGTTGTCTTGCTCCTAGTATTATAAGGGTGAACAGTCTCGAAGTTAGCTTGAAAGATGATGTCCGAGAAGTGTCCAAAGATGTTTGGAGAAGACTCTTCTTCCTGAACCGTTTCCTGTTCAACTATCTCCTGAGGGATTTCAGGGGGTGTCAAGTTATCTTGGGCTTCTAGAATTGTTTGAAGGGCACATTGCAAACTTTCTAGATTTAAGCCTTCGGGGGTTGGATTAGGTCTTTTGGTAGGAAAAGGCTTTCGGAAAGGAGTTTTGTAGGGTCCTTTACTCGAGGAAGCTTCTTCAGTTGACCTTTTTAAGTCTATAACTTGATTAGACAGTTTTTGAACAACTTTAGTTAAATTTTCCAAATCAGAGTTCTCAGGTTGTGTTTTACTTTGAGTGGGTCTGGGGAAAATTTCAATCTTCTTTTTGTAAGAAGAACTAGTCTCGGTATCGTTGCTAGAAGAGTCTTTAAGACTAAGTATGTCTTTTTCAATCTGGCTAGCTTCCTCGAAGGCCTCTAACAACGTGGCTTTCTTGGATCGTTTGACCCAAATAGCTATACTTTGATGCAAAGCTTTAGTGTAGTAAGCTATTATAAGACTCTCGGCAGGCATAGAATCTGCAGGGATTTGGTTTTTAAGTGTTAATAATCTTTGATTAAAGTCTTTAACTTTTTCTTTTGGGTTCATTCTTAAGCTAGAAAGATCCATGACTAAAACTTCTGGAGGTTTACCGTCTCCGAACTTTTCCAAAAAGCATGACTCAAACTTTTCCCAGGACATGATGGTATGGGGTTGTTGGGAAAAGTACCAAGTGGATGCATTACCCTCAAAAGTATAAGGGAACAACCTATAGACAACGTCTTCATGTTCAACATTGTGGAGTCTTATGGCTAACATAAAAATTTTGATGTGATCTTCGGCTATCTGTTTTGAGTCAGGATCAAACTTGGGAAGCCATTTCTCCGGGTGTTTAGGTAAAGGGTGTTGAGCTCCAGGTATAGCTACAGCATCCTGGTCAAGCCAAGGTCTAGCAGGATTGTTCTGATTTTCCATTGGGGTAGTGGTTGTAGAAGGCTGAGAAGGTGAATTGCCTTCATCAGACGAGGAATCTCCTCCAAAAGAGGGAGGAGATGAGGGAGGTGGTGAAGGAGGTATCCCATATCCTCCTGCAACAGGATTTGCGGTTGGATCTGTGGGATTCACAGTAGGATCAGTGCCACCTAATTGTTCTCTGATATCAGATAAGTCCAAAAGTTGTCCCCACGGATGGTTTGATCGCCTAAGACGAGCTAAGGCACTATGTGTTTTAATAAGAGATTGAAGGACAATCTCTTGAATGTCACCTCCTATAGGATTAGGGGTTGTTGGCTCAACTATGATCTGTGGATCATCGGTTGAAGTAGTTGTTGATTGAAGAAGAATATTATCGTGTGAATGGCTTCTGGTCACTATAGGTGATCGGTTAGGGGGGGAGGAGTCTTGCGACCACCTCATGCCATTAATTAAGTTCAGGCCCTCCTTCTAGCGCCATTTGTTGACGGGCGAAATTAACCGTCCATCAACTGGAAGAGTGGAACCGGTTCGGGGTTGTCTAATAACCCAAGCTGTTTGGAATGACCCACCCTGACGGGTGTAGTGGCTCCGTTAGCCGATCTAAGGTCCTAAGAAAACAAAAAAAGAGAAACTATTCTAAACTAACTAAACTAACTAAAAACAAAATAAAACAACCTAAAACTAAATATTAAACAAACTAAACTATAACTAACTATTCTATATATACAATCTACTAACTACTACTATACTAACTACTAACTGAAATATTACTTATTCACAAAATGTACAATATCTACAATTTACAGATTTGAATAAAACCTGAAAAACTCATTAATATTCTGCCGTAATGACAGAAAAAGATAATTTTTTGTTGATTTTATGATTTTAGGAATAAGAAATAAAACAAAACTAACTAAAACTAAATCACTAATCTAAACTACAAATATATCTAACTAAAATACTAATATTATACTAACAAATTAATGAAAATAAATTACAAACTAACCTGGAGGAATGCTCCAGATTTGTCCTATGTATGATGATTGTCTTAGCTGGTCAGAGGGAGGAAACCCGCACTGAATGATCCAGGAGCTTCTCATAAACTCTACAAGTTTAATTACAGGACAAGCAAGACATAAACATAACAACAATCTTATAATTTATAAATCTCTACAGTTAGATAAACATGTTTGCAAAGACTTATACATAATCGCTCAATTGATCAAGAAGAGAAATATGTCATTCATTAACTGAACTAAGTAATTGTTGTATATTTTTTAAATTAGTGAAAGAAATCAGACATGGATCACATCAATTCGATCATATCATTTTGCAGAAGACCATGATAGCTAAAGTATTCACTAATCTAATGCAAATTGATAAACATAAACATGAAACAAAAGATTGATATTATGAAAGCGAAAGTTGTAGCAGAACATCAATTTCTGTCTCAGTTTGTATTAGAAATCCATAATCCTAGTTCTCCCACAAGCGAGGATGATCATTATTACAAAAATAACAAGTATTTAAAGGTTTTCCATAGGGTAAAACCTCCCTGTGGAAGTTATAAAACTGTTTACATGAAATCTGGGAGATATCCCAAATTTGCCTAAACTAGGAAATTAAAATGAAACTAAAACATTCAAATATCCTCTAAACTGCCCATCAAATCCCATGCAATTATGAATTCACCTGTAACAGGTCAGAAATAGACAAGTTAGAGAGATATTTTATTAATAAAACAATAAAAATCTAATCCTATAGACTTAGCTACAGAATCATCTGATTTTGTAGCTAGTCTAAAATAAGATACAGCATCAGAATTGAAATTAATTCAAATCTTTTAAGCAATTGACATCCAACAATTATTTGAGAACGAATCATAAATTGAAACCGTTATCCAATTATGAACTCAAACAGGATCCACATTATTTAATCGAAAACAGAGATAGCAATACTCTGTTTTGATTATTGTCATAAATCAAGCAAATGAAATCATATGAAACAGAATCGTAATCGATTCTCAACAAATCAAATCCACCTGTTATGAGATCGTTATGATATTCAATTGAAAACAAAACAAATCGCAAACACTTCGTTACACTTTTGAATCGAACAGGATTATCACGATAACTGTATAGCAAGCGATTTAGGCTGTGAACAAATCCAACCATAAATGACTCATAACAAAATCATAACAGGATTAATCAAAAAGGGTTTGTTATAGATTTCGATCGTTAATCGTTGCACAGTAAGTAAACAAGATCGATTGATTTTGATCACAATCGTTTCAGTCAAACGAATCGTATCAGGGTTTGACCAACAAATTTAAAATACAGAGCATCAATTATAATCTGAACTCAACTCATAGAACAAACTTGCCAAATTAGAATAAGAGCGAATCGATTTAGCTAAGATTTTGACATAGTTATTATGATTCGGATTCATTTCCCGATTCGGGCGCGAATTTTCTTTGAGCATATTGTTTTCACCAAAGAAACAGAGTCATTATCCTTAACTCGGAAACAATCAAATATAGAACATTACATGACACAGCATCGTAACAAGTAACTTCCCAAAAAAATTTACCAGTCATAGCATATGAATGATAACGAAATCGAATCTGAGCAAATCATAACAATCAAACTCAATCAAATCGTTTACCAACCATAGAATATGGATCACAACCAAATCAAATCCGAGCATGATTATGTTCTAACTGAATATGAAAAATTTCCTTTTCAAATCGGAGACAAACCAATTCATTTGAAGGCATACTATTAATTTTGTCACCTTAACAAGGCAAACCAATCAATCTAATTCAAACAAAGATCACTCAAATCCAATCAAAATCTATTGATTTCTATACTGGGAATAATCAGATCGTATATCGAATCGAAATTCCTTTTTATTCAAAGAAAAGCTATATATAGAATGCACGCAATATAACAGAGTCATTCAAGATGTGAATAGAACTGTTTAAAAACTGAATACAAATCATTATAGCAAACTAGATTATTTACAAAAACAAATGATATTAAATTTCCCATACCTGTGTAGCGACTAGACCGCTTGATTATGCCAGCTTGGAATTTACAACAGTCGTGGCTGATTCCACGTTTTTGAACAGGATGGAGCCGGTTGTCTTTTGCTTTTTATCTATCGCTTGGAGCTTGGCTTTTTGACTGGTTAGCACTGCAATCTGGTCTTCCAAAGATTGAATCTTTGATTGGAGTATCGGAACATCAATATAATACTTCTCTAACCATGAATTGCATTGGTCACAGGGTGACTGTGTGGGTTTAGACAGAGCAGGCGAGGGTTTGGCCAAATGATCGAGGGTTTCATGAGGCAATTCAATACCCGGGTACTTAGGGTCGTCCTTAAGGCAGGGGGGTAGGTTTGATACAAAATCATAAGAGGGTTCAGGACATAAACCTTGCGAATAGGGGTATTTGCTGGCCAAAAAGCGCTCAATATATGAATCGGATTCCTCAGTTAGGATGATAGGATTAGACTCGACAGAGGGTTTTGGTTTGTTTCTGGCCATTCTTGAAATGAGCCTGGCATTCCTTTTCCCTTTGGAATTTGGAGTAATGTTTGCCTTGGGTTTTTTCTTGCTCATGGGCTTTTTAATGGCCTCTACACTCTTAGTTACAGTGTCGGGTAAGTCAATAGGAGGGTTGGTCGAGGGTTTAGGCAGTAGGAGGTGTAAGGGTACAGGCGGTTTGGCCTTAGTTTCAATTACCACAGGTTTATCAACTTGTACAGGGTCGGTGTCTTCAAAGCCATTACGGGCGATGAAAGCCTTCCAACCATCACCCAGCAAATTCAAATGATAAACAACGATGAGCTTAATAAGCCCATGATGAAACAAGTTGTTGTCAGCCTTGTGCCTCTTAAACTTTTTAGACATCTTATACAAGCTCCGATGAAAATAGAACGGCATGTTTAGAGGATACCCTATAAAAATCATCAGCAGACGCAGGTGGTAAAGGAATACAAGTCCGTATCGACCTTCACAGGTCACAAACTGTTTAATTATCATCAAGGTATCGTGTCATCGCGGTTTAAGTGCAGAGATAGGCATACCTCTGTCACACGAGGTGACTTTGTGGGATAGAAACATCAATGTCCACGACACTTCCTCGACCTTGCAATTCTTAAACCAACGTTGTCCCGAAGTAGGTAACCCCGTGGCCGAGCTGATAAATTGTTCATCAATCTCTAACTGTACATCGTCTACCTTGGCTCGACAGCCATCGAAGGTCATAGAAAACTATCAGGCTACACAAAGGTTAAAACCCTCAAATCGTTTCACGAAGGTAAACCATCCATTGTTTTCCAAATCTTGGCGGGCATTGTCAAACATTAACAGGGCCTAGTTTCCATTGGGTTCAAATCGCACGACAGGTGCCATGGAGCCGAATGCATGGTAGGGGGAGGGTTTTAATTCACCAACACACAGAGTAACAGAGCTACCCGAACCAACAGCAATGAACGAGCCAAAAGGGATAAGCATAAATGCGTTCATGCGAAGGTGGTGGAGTCTTCCATGCACAATATTCATTACCCAAGTACAACCGCCAAATTTCATAGTTGTTATTCCATAATAATAGTTCAACCATTAAATCATGCGTACAACCAATGAAATCAAATGTGTAAACCAATACACGCCACCATTATGCCATAGTGTTCAAACATCCGACTTATAATTCATAACCCAAAATCAACTATGCGCCAATGTATATAATCGAAAGTTTAGCCAAGGTGTCAAACGACATTCATAAAGTTGACAAGCCAAAAGTTATAAAAAGATTAACATAAGGATTATATCATATGTAGAAAACATTAATCATAACCCCTATGCATTTTCATAAAATCAATGTTCAGGCAAGTCATAAAAAGTGTAAATCCAAATGCTCAATGCCTTACAAACCCAATAAACCAAGTTATACAATCAATATAAGAATGTCCAATGAGCATAATTCGAAATTCCTTCCAGCCAAATAACGATAAGCAAAAGGTAAGCGTTGTAGGCATAATGACAAAAGAAATATTCACAATTCAGATAATGATCAAAATGTGACTTCGAAAGGAGAAATTTTCACACTTACAGTCGTGAAAAATTAACGAAGACAAATGCGCAAATGTCGCAAGAAATAAAAACGTCGTCTATTTGAAAATTGCGACAAAATCTTGATGTTGCAATACATGGGTGTAGGCAACTTATAGGATCATAGAAAAAAGTGGATTGGCTGCCAACAAATTCGCTACCAGACTTTCTCCAAGGGTTGACATCAATCTACAATATCTCTCTCTAATGGTTGACATAAATGACAACCAACTATCCATCAACCTGATCCAACTGTCTGACACATTCTTCATGATGGATTTATACTCCTCCATCATGGCATCTCTCCATATTGACTTACTAGATTCCTCCTCATAACAAGAAGGCTCAGAATCAATGATGTGGCTCATAGCTACAACATAGCACGAATATCTCTGAGGTCTCTTTCTCTCTTAGAAGGTACCATGAGGATCTACATGTCCTTCTGCCTCCTGCAGAGTTTGATGATCCCATGCAAGTATCTTTTGACCTACTGCAATATCTCTGGAAACATTAACTGGAGCTACATGATGAATGGGATCAATCGACTCAATTATCTCCCTCTGAAAAGGAATGTCATCTTGGACCTTATTTGACATATAAAGGTTTACTCATGAAACCAATGTCTAATACATATCAAGGTTACCTCATGGACTCAATGTCTCACAAGACATATCGAGGTTTCCTTGTGAAACCAATGTCTTGGTTCATTCATCTGACCATCTGAGGCATGTTAGGATGAAGTCTACACCATCTTGATCGTTTGTTTGTCGAAGCCTGGTTTCTTCATGTGCACCATGTGTCGGATAAAATCCTGTGAGAAAACTCTGAAGCTTCACTACTTCCATGACTTTCATAGTTGGCTACGATATATTCTACCTCTACAGTATTGAGTTTTATAGAAGTCTCCTTCCACGAATCATGACAGATCTCATGCTGAGGCAACACCCTCTGGTGTGATTTCTGTAAACTTCACTCTCTACCTAGTCAGAACAATATATATCCACAGTTTTTCTTCATTTCCTGAGACATATCCAACTGTACCACATTGGTACACTTGCTCTGCTACAACTTAGTCTTCTCAAATCACAAGTTGTATTAGGGTGCTTACTACAAAGCACTATCTGGCTCTTTTCTTTGAGAGTAGGTCCTCCACTCTCTCTGCAGCTACTCCCTCTAGAATTCTGTAACTACTCCCTTTGGGACTCTATAACTGCTAAGCACTAAGACTGAGACTAGATTCTCTACTTTATCAACAACTTCCCTCCTCTGGGAATCCACTCTCTCCTGGAACACACCAATGTGGCCATTCTCCTCGATAATGAAATGATTTGCGGCATTTGTCATCGTTATTTGGCCATTGAATGTCCTACATACACAAATCTAAACAGGCTTGTCTCACGGGTACTTCAAAAACCCTAAAATTTTTGTTCAGTTATATATGTCTTGAATGGTCAATGTTTAACCTTATTTTATTTATGTTTTTCATTCCATTGCTTATGATCAGATTCACTTAAACATCTCACCATTTTTTTGGGTGCAAAGACCACTCGACCAGTTGATCATCCATGATGTTAAACAATCACCTCTCCACACAAGGATGGTGTAGCCTCTACAACAACAATAATATTGCTTCTCCACAGACTCGTAAAAAAAGAAGTTGTCTTTGGCTTGCGGTAAACCGCATATAAAATCAAAGGTTTGAAACATCTCCTAGTTGGAGTAGTTATTTATGAGTGGAATATCTCTCTTTTTTCTTCCTATTTTATATGAAAATAAAATGATAAGAAATTGAATAAGAGCACAGAGAGTTTCTACTCACGCCCCCGCAACTGCCACCGACCGACCAATGAAAGGAATTTAAATTTTATATATTGAATACAAAACCAACTATGTTAGTGGAAATCTTCCACTTCATTATATTACTCATGTCCATGATGCTCATGATGCCGGCCTTTGAAACTCTCGTCCCTCTGTCTTTCCACCTCTTGTGTTTCCTTTGGAAAATTCTCGGGGACAAGAAGCATTGGGAGCGATGAATTTCAATCGTGTCATGAAGGGGCGTAGGTTTTACTTACCAAATTCCAATAATCTAATAAAAATTGGGAAGCTCATTGATACATTTTATGTAATAAAGATCATCGATAATCACAACCTGCAAGCTCAGTGTAGACTTTTTGCCATCTGCTTAATATCAAACATGAGTAACCGAGAAGAAAACCTGCCACTGGGTTGATTTAGCAATTCAACATATGAATTATTCATTGTATCAATTATTTAGTAATAATTGAAGGTATCAATCAAGATGTTGGGTAGGTTGTGGTAGAGTGTGTTGGGTTTTATTTTCCCTGGGCCCTCCCATGAGGGAGTCAGCCCAGTCCTGCTATGATACCATGTTGTTTTTCTTCATATAAAATATGATCAATATATTATTACAATGATGAGTGTTACATATACATGGATGATCACCATATGTTCCATATATATGGAACATATGGTAATCATACATGAAAGGATGAGTCCCTTGAATAATCAATAACTATTTCTTATTATCATTTACTTATTATATATTATATTTAATAATCAATAATTATATTATTAATTATTATTCTAAGAGAATGTATTCTCGATGTTGACCAAACATCAACAAATATGAACCACAACTTGCACTACGTTAGGTTCCTAGAGATGAGCATGATGATGGTCCCTCGGGCTTAGATGATCAGGAACAAATTGTTGCACCACTTGATCCATATGCAAAGTTCCATGGATATGAAGGTGAAGATTTGAATACTCAATAGTGTTCATTGGTTCCTCCTATTAGTGATGATGAAAAAATTGAAGAGGAGGAACCACTTGTTAACCAAGTAGAAGTGGATCAACAAAATATTTCATCTGTGTCCATATTCGTAGTGGTCCAGGAATAACTTGATCAGATACCATTACATTCGAAAGAGCCACTTTTGGTCCAACCAGAGGATGATATCCCTTACATTTTTCCTATGATCCTGCATCCAAAGGTTGTTCTTTAGGATCCTGTGATTGATTAGTGCTTGGATATCAAGGTTCATCATGACCCAGTTGAGATTAGCATGTTGGAGGTATTTCATTAGGTAGATTCTAAGAGTTTCGGCTCTCATGCACTCACACTTATTATTGTTGAAGTACCATGTCTTGAATTCCAACCAACACCCTTCAGTGATGGTTTCACAAGCAAGTACATTAAGGCATATTTCCAACATAGGATATTTCACAGTGGGTTCCACCAGAAGGTTGATTTTGTTGACCTTTAACGTCGGACTAATAATTTGGTTGCATATTTGCATTGGTCCTTTAAGTATGATGATTTTATCATGGCAGTTTTGAGGTAAAAATTTTGTGGTTTTAGCAGTAGTTGTCTATGCTTTCTGCATGTTATTTCAATCTTTCCTTCTTGCTGATTTTTGGTTTTTGTGACAACAATTTACCTTTCCTTTGCAGTGTATTTTCCCTTCAGTTATTTACTTTATCCTTTGTTTAAGTGTCATTGATTTTTTCCAAACTATATCAACATTTGGTCGTGTCTTGTGATGTTTTTTCCTTCGTAGAATAATGGTTGTCCACTATTTCTTTTTCTGGGTAAAAATATTAGTGTCTTGTCTTTCATAAACTGAATCTTTGTGTCTATCATTAGAATGATCCTAGATGGGGGTCCCATTGTTCATATTCCTGAGGAATTGAGCCTTTAGGATGGATAGTTGAAGAAACACAGGAGAGTCTTGAGTCGTCTTATGTTTTGTCTCTTCATTCATTATCATTGAGTCTTCTACTTTGAGTTAGTTGCTCCCCCTCATTCATCAATAGGGATATGCTACTTGGTTTTTTCATCTTATATCTCCTTGAGTTATCATTTCACATTGAGGGAAGAGAGACATCATTTCTCTTATTTTCAATAGGACATCCTGTATCAACTTCGATGCATTATCTACTGATGATCCAGAAGTAGAGCGCCTTAGTATCCATTATCCTCATTGGCAGGTACCTTGCATTTGACAAGGCTAAGTATCATTGGGAATTTATTGGATGATCCATTTTATTGTTCAACTTCACAACATATTTCACAACGAAATGTTTTTCTCATACCTTAGATCTCATTTTCATTATTGGTGGTGTTCCCTCGCACTTGGCAGGTGTTTACCTTATTGGAATATGACTAACTGACTCTCTCCATTGTGTCTACATCAACACATTTACCATAGGGAGGAGTGTACATTTGGGTGATAGCAAGTAGCAGATCTGGATGAGACCCCTTGTGTTTTAGTGTTTTCAGTGGGAGGTTTACATTGTTTTTAACTCCATGGCCCATTGGATGGGCTTTGGTATTAAAGATTAGCTTACAAGATTTTCTTGATCAGCTTATAGGGCCTTCTCTTCTTCCACACAATTATAGGGGTCTATTTGGTACATTCCTTCATTTCTCATAGAGCATCAACTGCATCTTTTCAAGCATAGAGACTCATATGGTTTTCGACATCCCACAAGAGGATCTCATCCCCTTGAGTCGCCATTGTTAACCCCTGGATTTTCACCCTTGAAAATCCTGAGGGTCAAGAGCCAACATACACTATTTATGCTAACATTCAGATATTTTCCCAAAGTTTTAGCACTTGTGTGAGCCAGAGGTTAGTTCCCATCGAAGACATGGATAGGACTAGTATACGGTTTTTTTTGTTTCAAAGTTAGAGATAGCACATTTTCACAGGGATTTAAGAGAGATTTCTATATATAGAAAGTGACCCTACTTTTTAGGAGACGGTGATCGAAGACTCATTTGACAATTTTGAGCATACAATATTGGTCCTTGCATGATTTTGAGGCCGATGACGCTTTTTCCGGGGATCATGCAAGCACATTCTATTTTTAGCAGGTTGAGCTCCAGGTCTCAAATCATGATTTTGAGTGTGCAATATTGATCCTAGAGACATTGTGAGTCCTTAGGACCTTTTATGAGGTGTGTTGTCAAGAGTTTTTATTTTTAGCAGGTGGAGCACTAGGGTTCACATGTCGATTATGATCGCATATTTGGAATCCTCTCGAAAAATCAAACCTGATGAGTATGATATCATTGACATGCGAGGACATTCTAATTTTAGGAGTGCCTATTTCTAGACATATGACACATGGCGATGTCGTCCTAGTCATCCTG
>ML807557.1:27991-55522 GCA_009831015.1 Picea engelmannii
TCCTCTCGAGATTTCCTTTGCCCTTGCTTTTGACTCCATTTTACCCTAAGGCACTGGTTAGACTCACAACGTTGAGCTTGTAGTGTTCAAAATCATCTTTTAAAACTTTTCATTCTTGAAACCCTAACTAACCCTAACTAACCCTAACTAGGGCTGACGTTATACTTGACGCAGCAACCCTTCTAACTAGCAATTAAAGCAATTAATGATGACGTCAAGCATTTATTGAGCTATTATTGATTGAAAGTAACGTTGGCTTGGTCATTATTATAGACATTGATGAATTGGTGGTCTTGTATAAGCTGTCTTGTAGAACGTTGACCTCATTTGTCTATAATATTGCTTATTGAATGAAATCAGATAGTCAAGAAGTACTAACCCTTTGAATTATAACCTGCAAAAAACACAATTTGGATAGTTATCAGGAAAATACATATAATGTTAGCATTACATCATTTTCTGGATCTGTAACAATTTACACAACATGTGTATATAACCACCAAATGTCTGTATACATGGAAACTCCACTTCATTAGGATTTTGCGATGTGCTCCAGATTCTTTATGGAAGAAGTTAAGGAGAAAGATATCAGTGAAAACAAGAATGCGATATATTAAGGTGTAGGTGATCTTGTTTTGTTACTTCTGGGGATAAGAACTAGGGCATGTCTAAAATGTTGGGAAAGATTGAAAGTTGGCCTGTTTATGCAACTGCATCATTTTGTTTCTGCAGTGTCCTCCGTGTCGATTATCCTATCATGGACTGGGAGAGCCATTGTGCTTTGCAGCATTTGGACCCCTTGCCACGAGTGCATTCTACTTTAGCCAGGCAACTAAAAGGTAATTATATTCTAGATGTCTAATGTTGATATTTTTATTTAATGTTCTGTTACTTTACGTGTTACATATGTTGAAACTCGAAAAGATAAAGGATATCCTGTATGTCTTAGTCAAACAGGCATTCTTCCCTTTAGCAGCACTGTTCTGTCCGTATCTGTGCTTATTGGTGTTACAACTGCATTGATCCTTTTCTGCAGTCATTTTCATCAGGTTCTCTCTTATAACCTGATTCAAAATTTAGTTAATTCTGTTTCAAAAGATATTATTTGTGATTGTTCCTAGATTTTATTCGCAATAATGACCAGTTAGCTGATATTCTATCATAATTGAAATTAAAAGCAATATGAGCTAACACTTGTTTTGAATAGGCTAGATTGATGGAGATTGGGAGGTTGGCAAAATGTCTCCCCTGGTGATTACCATATCCTTCATAGAGCTGAATGTAATATACATAAGATTTGATGACTGTAATATATAAAAGATAGGTAGTGCTAGGCCTATAAAACATAATTAGAGTTACGAATGGTCAGAATATTGTTTTGATTTTGCTAGCTTCATCATTCAAAAGATTTTACAAAATATATTGATGACCAGTGTAACACCTCACGGGGAGATGACTTTGATGGACAAATACAGTCCTATCATCTGATCCAATTTCATCATTTTGACCTATGACTGCAGGTTAGGATTGGTACAAAGAGAGGATCTGAAGTTGTAAGATATAGCGTAATAGTTCTTTATTCTCTTTTGTGTGCATTTGCAGCATTGAAGACTCTTCCCTTAACTTGCACTGTAAGTATTTTTGGCCTTACCAATTCTCTTGAGAATATCACACTTGCATTTTCTTTCGAATTGATGTGGAGGATATTTCATGGAGAGAAGGATTGAAATCTTATCTACTGACATATTATTGATGACAGTTCTTCACCTTGTTAACTTTACCCCTTGGAAAGTTGCTTATTGACTTTGTTCATGAAAATCACAATGTGAGTGTCCCATGGTATCTCCCAGCTGACATCTGTGTACCAAAGTGCTGTTTAATTGCAAATTTACATTTCATTCTCGTTACTAAACTGTAAATTTCATACATCTCTGCAGGACAAGATAAAGATATTTATGGCCAAGTATTACTGTGTGCGTTTACATGCTTCATTTGGAGTGGCTCTAGCTCTTGGGCTCTTTGCAGCTCGATTCACCTAACTTTGAAAAAGTATGGGCATAAGTGCTTGCCAGGGTTCAGCGATTGCCCCAAATAAGCTTCCTTTGTCTCAAGTGGGCATGTTGAAAGATTGGAGAGAAAAATTCTATGAAAAGAGAAGTGCGGTAGTTATGATCTCCATAGATGTGGAAGACTGTGGATCAGTTCTCCATTCACCACAAAAACTAAGATTCAATGTACTGTGAACATGATAAAGTTTGTCATGCGATGTGACATCATAACCACAGGTTGCCATATTTATGTCATGGGGTGTGGCATTATAACCACGGGTTGCCATATTTATGCAGATGATGAGTACATATTTCAGTTTCCTTATCTTGACCTCTAAACAATATTGAAAATACTTTTTTAGTGAGATACTCACATATGGATGTTTCCTTTTTTAACATATGGGATTCAACAACCACAGAGATCAATACTTCTAACTTATCAGGTCTACAGTGTATGGCAGATCATTGCATCCTTTTTGGTGTGAAGCCATGTTTGTAGAAGCTTGGACGTTCTTTCTTCATAGCATTGTATGTGGGACCTTTTGTAAGGTTCTAATCTATGCATAACTGCACTGAAGCCTAAATTGAAGTTTTTCACTGCTGCGTAACACTTCAAAATGCTACACACAAAAGGAGACGACCATTTCATTTATGGTCAAGGCAATGGAATAATCACATTCTTAATTTTTCAGTGAATGGTTGTATGAATTGTCTTATGTTGGAAATATTTGTGAAAACTAAAAGCCTCCATGAGTTTCCCTTGCTTTATGTTGAGTTACAAATGGACATATGTACGTTATGTTTGAATATAACTTGTATTGAATGCTAAGTTAACAGATACTGCTACATAAAACCAAAATAAGCTGAATATTCTACAAGATAATGTCCCTATTGTTGGATTCACAGTTTGGAGGGAACATGGTTGTTGTTTGTGCATTACTGGTAATGACTGCAGGTAAAGCAACAATGGAACAAAGTTGGTGGAGAGGTGGGAAAATCTTTTCAGCTAGGGTTTTTTGAGCACCTTAGCAAACAACAGAGACCCTAAGCAGAGAGCAGGGCTCCACTCTATCCATGCCCATTCTTTTGTCAAGGTCTAGCAAGGATCAAGCAAGATAGGCCATTTGGGCAATTTGAACAATGAAAAAACATCTAGCGAGCAGTTGGACATCAGCTGAAGAACAACAGCAAGCTCAATTCCTACCTTAAGAGTACCGAGGTAAGTCCAACTTCTAGTGTTAAACTTGAGGTTTTCTTCTTTTTTGATTTAATACTTCTTATATTATATGACAAACATATACGTGTAAAGGGCTCATCTATCTTATTGCAGTTGAAGCTGCTATGAGATCAGAATAAGCCCCCTAGCAAAGATATTCTTAGCATTCTTTATCAACAAAAATCATTTCACCCTAGCTTGAGTAGATAACCCATCAAATCCTATCTTCTGAAAGGACTCAATAGACTTTACCAAACAGTAAAAAACATACAAAAAATCCTCTAGAGTTAATATAAAACTGAGGATCGAATACAATTACCAAAGGCCACATCATGACTCGAAACAAGGGATTTGCAATCGCTGGGTAATTTAACATGCTACTGGATGAGTAGACCTTACCAAACCATAAAAAATAAACAGTAAATCATTCAAAGTGAATACAAAACTGAATATTGAATACAATACCAAATATCACATAATGACTCAACACAAGGGATCTGCAATCTTTGGGTAACGTAACATGCTAATGAATGACCTAGTTTTGGCTAATCTAGACGCGGTAGGAAAGCTTTGGTATAAAACCAACCATGCAAACACTCTAAGCTTATAGGATAAGCCTATATGACCAGACATCACTGAGTTTGGTGATCCATCAAAACTTGTTTGAACTACCCCATCTATTGTTCAGCACTAGAGCCAATAGGGTTTGCTTGTGCATAAGCAGATAGAGTTCCTTGTTGTTGTACTAAAATATAGCTTTGCCATATGCCCACTATTAGTCCATCCAAATAGGACATCTAGAAATAAGTGACTAACAATAAATTTATTGGAAGTTAAAAGGCCCTTGGAGCATGCAAAGCTTCTCCATGTTGTCCTTCCCTTGTTTAAATCCCATAGATCTTGTTAGATGAAGAGCTCCTTATTGAGTCTTCTTTGTGGGATGTCTGAGATTCAGAGGCCTTGAATATTCCACATCTAGATAGGTTGGAAAGGAAGATCCCATCCCCTTCGAATGATTTTAAGATCACTGGTTCACAACCTATTTCTTGTGGAAATTTCAAGAATCGCCTCCTAATGCAAATTCAGAAATTTCACTTCAACCTTGAGGCTACCCGGATCTATTTCTTGTGAACTTTCAGCCTTAGAGCTGAATTTGAAATATAAATTACAGAAATATATATTTCACTTTGTCCAACCAAATACACAAGGCAGTGAAAGAAAATAAGCACTGCATAGTTGAACTTCAAGGGAATATTTTTCTAGCCCTTAAGGTACAAATTCTAACATATAACAGATTTGAAAACGACTTAATTACAACAGATTTATTACAGCCGTAAATCTGTCCACTTAGCTTCTATATGTTTGTCAAACCACGTAACAAAATCAGCAAGTTGTTCATGATAAATCTGAAAGATCTGCAAGTACACAAAGTTTGGTTAGCAAAGCATACTTTATATATATAGAATGAAGTTACAACTACATACCAACAACTTATACAAAGTTGGTACAAGATAGTCCTTCAAGCTTATCACAAGCTAGGACTCTTGGCTAAGACAAACCACAACAAGTTAGCATTACATTCATTGGCAAACCTTGGCCACCAACTCCTAGCTAGGAATCACTCCCAACCAAAGCTGGCCGCTCCACCAGAGATTCACAACTAGCAAGCATGCACACTGACAAGTCCTCTTTGGCACCTACACTTGGATCACACAATTGTAGAAAAAAGTCTTTTACTATCATCTTCACATCTAGCATTCTAAGTAGTCCTAAGGTTTTCAATGCCACAAATCCTAGACTAATTCTCTCACAAGAACCACAAGGACAAGTGCTCCCTTAGGGTTTCTATCAAACCCTAGTGCTCCATGTCTTCTTAGAGTAAAAATCCTAATGCCTTCCTTGCATTGACACACGGACCTTAGTCCGATAGACAAGAGTGCAAAGTACAATGAAGAGGAGCTACCTGTTATTGCCTGAACTGGCACCCTTGTGAAAAGTCCCAACATAGGTGCTAAGTTCTAACTTGGGGTAACAAGATGAGAAATGCACCACTGTCACCTTAGTACAATTTCCCCTTCACTTTAGGCTAACTTCTAGAAGCCAAGGGGGGTATCCCTATTGATTAAGTAAACTTCTTAGTGAGTTAATTACCATGTAGTCTTATTATTTATTTCAAAGAATCTACAAAATGTATAACAACTAGATGCACAAGGATTCCAATAAGTAATTAAATCCTTCAAAGATAAGCAATCAGAGACATAGCATAAACCACTAATATATCCACTTGAGAAAAAAGGTTAGGAGCTAGTGGATGTGCGTGTGTGCCAAATCTACTATAGAAGATAAACAATGTAAACACTTCAGATTTGCAATTAAATGACTATCACTCAACAAATGAAACTTCAAAGAGACAATAACCACTTTCAAGCTACTTTTGGGCACAAACAGTTTAATTAACTAACATAAATCAACGACTCAGTGTGTTCTTTGATTACCAATCGATTATATGTTAGAACTGTGGACAACCTTAAGGTTGCCCACAGTTGACTCAAAATGTCATCCTATTATTAAAATCCCGCAAATGATTGCAAGACCTATCTATATATTTATGATATAATATTAATAGGTGGGGTCCCCTAGAAGAAAACATAAAAATAGTTTTTTTCAAACATTTTCCTTCAACACATTTGCACATCAATGGTATTATGATTTCAGTTATGAAGCTTCAAAGTTATGGTATGTTGATCCACAATTCTTATGGTGCTTGATATGATTAGATGATGAAAAGGGCTTGTTGCACTTTAGTTCGGTGCATGTCAGTGATGGTAACTTTTCATTCTTTAGCATTTTGGTAACATGGTACTTGTGAAATGTGCAAAATATATGATCTGCCCTATTCCTATGATTACATGCACAATATAAGTTAAAAATATTTTTTTGTGCTCATGAATTCAAGACAAACTTTATAGTTTATATTCCTTGTATAAGTTTGACATACATGCGATGGAGTCAAGGTATGAGAGGTAAAAGCACGGTTTTATAAACCATATACATATGGGAAGTTTTCATACATATACAAAGATCTTGTTATATAGTCATAGTATGCACAAAGGCTATGTCATATGAATAGATTCAGTTTACATGCTCACATTGGTTTCATGTTGCAACAATGGTGATAAGCAAAAGGTAAAGTTAAATTGGAAATGTTATGACATACCATAGGTATTAAAGCTATGGGAAAAAATGTTAGAAACATTTGGTTTGATATACAATATGGTGAAGTGGCACATAATATATGTTGCACAACATATAATTTAAATAGTATATATCATTGGGTATAAGTTATAAACCTAGGCTTACTCATATAGATATACATGTTGATTTGATTGATGGTGATTTAAATGGCATATATCTTGAGGTAGATATAGCACATGGCATTACGTTATGTAAGTGGAAATAATGCGACCTGGTTGTTGAATTTTCTCTATGTGCTAGGCTCAAGCATGAACTTTATTTCATTTAGCATGTACTTGAACCATAAACAAATGCAACAACACCATACACAAGTGCTGCAATAACCAAGATCACAAGAAGAATAACTATGCACAAGAACACAAGAAATATCCTGGGAAAACCCTTCTCAAACAAGGGAAAACCCAACAATCCTTTGCTATATTCTCAAGAGAATATCTTCCAACCATAAACCCTAGATGCACACAAGAGGGTGCTTCTACAACCTTGAAACTAGCGCCCAAGAGAGGTGTGCACTTCAGCCATACAAGTAAGTTTAAAATTTCCAAATGACAAGTGACAAGTGTGTGTTTCCTCAATGGGGAATCACTTTTATTTATACAAGACTAGACACAACAATAGGTGTGTCTCTTGGCACAATAGGGCCGACCTCAATAACTCAGTAATATAATTAATAAGTACAATAAACATGAATTATCTTTCACTTATGGTGGGGCCGACTTGTACCCTTTACATCACAATTAGGGTTACAAGTAAATCTTACACTCAAAAAATATAGAAAGGGATCCACACGTCCACTAGCGCTCAACCACTAGGGACATGTCCACCTGTGCTTAGCCACAGGGACGTCATACTCAATAGATCTCTATCTCAACTGAGGCCACATGAGAATCATCTGGAGTACCATGTCAAGCCTGACTCAACTGAGTTCACAGGAGTACAAGGCAGGAGACAACACATCTATTCAACTTAGTCCAGAGGAGAACGATACACCCATCACGTGGGCAAACCCAACACATGGGCTCTCTCACAGGTCGACTCAACTCAGTCTAGAGGAGAACGTATCCTAGAGAATGTTACACGACTCTGCAATCATCAACACTCCCTCTCAGCTAGGGAGGCATTCTCCACCAAGCCAAGTCTCTCACGGAAGTACTTGAACTTCGTCCTAGCAAGCGGTTTGGTGAAGACATTTGCAACCTTCTCGTGTGTAGAAAGGTAATGCACATGTACTTCTTTCCTCTGCACAATATCTCTGATATAATGGTATTTGATCTCAATGTGTTTCGATTTATCGTGAAACACAAGATTCTCGGAGAGCTTCACGCAACTCTAGTTATCGCAATGGATAATGGTGGAATCCATCTAATGTCCAAATAAGTCTGCAAGGAGCTTGCGAAGCCACACTGCTTCGCAGACTTCCACACATAACACTATGTACTCTACTTTTGCAGTACTCAAAGCCACAGAGCTCTGTTTCCTACTGCACTAGGAAACCATGGCAGATCCTAAAGTAAAACAACAACCAGATGTGCTCTTTCGGTTCACTGCGCTCCCTACCCAATATGCATCGACATATCCCTGCAATCTCATGTCTACACCAGAGGCATATCTCAGGCCATATCCAGCTGTGCCTCGTAGATATCTCAATACATGCTTCGTTTCTATCCAGTGAGTCTGTCTCGGATGACTCATGAACTAACTCAGTACGTTCACTGCATAACATATATTAGGTATGGTGTTAACCAGATACATCAATGATCCAATCAACTGTCGATAAAGGTGTGGATCAATCTCGCCTGAATCAGTAGAAGCCTCGTTCATTTTCTTCAGATCCATCACCATTGGTGTAGGCATCGATTTGTAGTCTGTCATACCAAACTTCTTCAATATCTCCACTGTATATTTTCCTTGGCTCAAGAAAATCTAATCAGTCCTCTGCCATACTTGTAGTCCCAAGAAGTAGTGCATCATACCCAGATCCTTCATTTCGAATTCAGAGGTCAATGCACACTTGCATTCAACAATAAGACTTTATGAACCGGTGAGGAATAAATCATCAACGTACAAGACCAGGATCAGACACTCGTCTCAAAAAATATGATAGTATAGGTTTGTATCAACAACACTCTTGTTGAAGCCCAAACTCATCAGGAATCCATCCATCTTCTCGTACCAAGCACGAGGTGCCTGCTTTAGTCCATACATGGATTTCTTCAACCTGCACACATGAGATTTCTGCTCATGTATCATGAATCCATCTGGTTGCTCGATGTAAACTTCTTTCTCAATCTCACCATTGACAAAGGTTGTCTTTACATACATTTGATGTAGTCTCCAACCCATGGATGCAGTAAGGGCAATGATCGGGCTACAGGAGCAAATGTCTCCTCATAATCAATTCCCTCAGCCTGAGAGAATCTTCGAGCTACAAATCTCGCTTTGTATGAAATATCCCTGATCCAGCTGATCTGGATATCTACTACGGATCTGGTGCTCTGTCTCATATATCTGATACTCTAGGGGTTTCTGGATGCGTTTTTATCTTCAAATCTAATACTCTGGGGGTTTCTGGATGCGTTTTAGTTATGTGCTTGAGATGTTTTGTGGTTGTTGCATGTGCATGTTATACATTATGGTTTAAACAATATATATATGGTGCATGCGGAAATAAGGAACATTAACCGCTCAATAATATGTATTACGAGATTCAAGCATGGAAATACAATGAAATACTGGAAATATAGAATACAGTCATCAGTTAGATCTCATGGATTGTCACTGGAATACAAGAAAATAACATAAAATACCCGTGAACAGAAGATGAAGGCCAATTTGATGCATGCACAGATAGATCTACAAAATCGACGGTTCCAGAGAAGCACGGTAACCTCTACAAACTGGAAAACTCGTCTGGAAGGCTATACCCGTCAGAATGAGCTGGAAATTGTCCCAATAGAAGCGCCCTGGCCTCTAGACTGATCCTGCTAACTGTTGGATGGAAGATCTATCCTTTGATGCTCCAGATCTCATCCCCTGGGGTTTGTGCACCTCTTGGGCTCTCTGGATGCACCCAAATGATTCCACCAACAAAATCGGCTGATATAGGACTCAAAATGTTCGCCCCGACAAATGCAAAACTGGATCGGAAGGGTTTTCCCCGATTTTCTTTAGGGCGCAACTCTTTTAGAAGGGTTTTCCCCGATTTGCTTTGATGCTCCGTCTATAACCCCAACTGTCCTTCTAAAAGAGTTGCGCCCTAGATGGCTGAATGATGCGCCGTACAGGATTCCACCATCTGAATATGATTGGAAGTGGCTTAATCTATGCGCCCTGGCTGGATCTCAACTGGGTCGGAAGGAAACTGCAATCCGAACTTTGATCTCGTGCATCTCCACAAACCCTATATTTGACCTTGCACCCTCACTGGCTGAGCTGCACAACACTGTAAACTAGATACTCCTGAATAGAACAGTGAAATACTTGGATGGTATCTCTGATGGGCTAGGGTGTGTCTCTCAACACCTAAACCGATCAATGGTGGTGGTTTCCTCCAGAAATCCAAAAAAAAGTAGAAGTTGAATATCTTCCTCCTCTCGGAACTCTCAACATCAAATCATAACAATGCATAATGAGGAATTAGGTCGAATTCCTCCCTTTACACTCTTCCCGATCTAATTCACCATTGACCTCACTTAAGCTAGGTGCTTTTCTTCCTAAGGTGAATACTTAATTAATTAATTCCTCCTTTAGCACCTTTTCGTTCTAATTCTTTGTTGACTTAGGATTAAGTGACTTTTCCTATGCTTTTTGGCTTAATTAATCGTTTAGCCACCAAATCACCCTTATTTCTGCCTTTTGTTCCATGTTTGTGCCTGACTATAGTCTACGGGAACACATAGACTACTAAGTCACTGCCTGTTGGCCTACTCTTGGGAACGTGACATCACAGTCCTCCCTTCCCGAGATTGTTTGTCCTCAAGCAACATCAATCCTGGGTGCTGCAAAATATGCTCTCCCTCCCATGTGGCATCCTCCACTGGAAGACCTCTCCATCTAACCAAGCACTCCCTGATGACCTTTCTCCTCAACCTGCGCTCTCTCTTCTCTAGTACCTCCTCTGGCACTAGTTCCAACTGACCCTCCTCATCCAAGGGTGGCAACTCCTCTGAAATGCTAATTCGTTGTCCCACGACCTTTTTAAGGCAAGAGACGTGAAAGACATTATGAATCTTGCTACCCTCTGATAGCTCTAGCTCGTATGCCACCTCACCTATCCTCCTGATGACTCTGTATGGCCCATAAAATTTCTGCTTTAGCTTCTCTTCTCCGCTCCTCTTCAAGGAGGATTGTCTGTATCGCTGTAATCGTAGAAAAACCAAATCCCCTACCTCAAAACTGCGCTCGACTCTCTGCTGGTCTGCATAGATCTTTTGTTGGTTCTGAGCCGTCTGCAAGTTCTCCCTCATTGCCTGCAGAATCCTCTGACTCTCCTCAACCCAATCTTTGGCCCTTGGGACCCTGCTGTCTCCAAACATAGTCTCCACAAAGGAGGGTGCATCGTATCCATACAATGCTCTGAACGGTGACATCTTGATAGACACATGGTAAGTTGTGTTGTAGCAATACTCACCCATGTGTAACCATTTCACCCATGTGCACTGCTACCCCCCCACATAGTTCCTCAAATACCCCTCCACCCATTTATTGACGATCTATGTCTGTCGATCTGTCTGTGGGTGGTAGCTGGTACTTGTAGCTAGCTCTGTGCCTGTCAACCTGAAAAACTCTTGCCAAAACGCACTGATGAAGCACCCATCTCTATCATTGACTATCTTCCTAGGTAAACTATGCAACTAGAATACCTCCCTAAAAAAAACCTCTGCTCCCTGTATGGCCTTGTAGTCCATGGGTATGGCAAAGAAATGTGCAAATTTGGTTAGCCTGTCGACCACCACAAATATACAGTCCATGCCTTGCACTCGAGGAAGGCCTGTAATGAAATCCATAGAAATTCTCTCCCATTTCTACTGGGTAGAGGTTGTAGCAACCCTGTGGGGTGTGTCTGCTCGGACTTGTTCTGCTGACAAGTCGTGCACTCCTTGATGTGCTTCAACACATCATCCTTGAGACCCTTCCATGAGAATCTCTCCCTGATCTGCCTATACATTTTGAAGTACCCCTGATGCCCTATTGTAGGTGAATCATGACACACCTTCAGAATTTTCCCCTTTAGGGTATATTCTGGAACCAAGTAGATCCGGTCCTTGTAGAAAATGACATCATCCAGAACCCGATATCTCCCATCAACCACCTGTCCATCCATCACCTCACAAGCAAATTTGTTTTTGGAGTACTCCACCAACAAATGAGCTTTCCAATCTGTACAAACATCCATGATTGAACACCCTGCTGGCCTCCTGGACAAGGCATCTGCTATGATATTCCTTTTTCCCTTGACATACTCAATGTCAAAGTCAAGGGCTTGGATCTTTGAGACCCACTTCTATTGTCTCTCACTGAGGTCTTTCTGATCTAGGAAATACTTGAGACTGTTATGATCAGTCTTCACTACAAATTTGTTGCCAACCAGATACTGCCTGAATTTGGTTAAGGCATGCATGATCGCTACCATTTCCTTGTTGTAAATAGGATAGAGTCTCTCTGTCTCATTGAGATTTCTTCTCTCAAACACAATGGGGTGCTCCCCCTGCATCAAAATTGCTCCAATCCCCACCCCTGATGAGTCACACTCTAAGACAAACGACTGCGAGAAGTCTGGAAGGGCTAGAACAAGGCATGTTCTCATAACCTCCTTCATTTTATCAAATGTCTATTGTGACTCCCTTGTCTAATGAAAATCACCCTTCTTGGTCAAGTCTTTGAGTGGTGCTCCCAACTGTGAAAATCCCTTGACGAATCGCCTGTAGTAACTGCATAACCCAAAGAATCCCTTCAACTCTGTAAGGTTCTTGGGTGTTGGCCAATCCAGAATGGCCCTGATATTTTCCTGATGAACTTGTACTCCCTGCTAATTGATGATATGCCCCAAGTACAATAGTTCTCTCATGCCAAACTCACATTTGGATTCCTTGGCATATAATGACTATGCTTGCATAATGCTCAAGACCTCCTCCAAATGTGACAAATGTTCATCCCACGTTTTGATCTATATCAATATATCATCGAAGAATACCAGAAGGTACTTCCTCAACTATCCCCTAAAGATGTGGTTCATGCAAGACTGGAAAGTGACTGGTGCGTTGGTCAATCCAAATGGCATGAACAAGAACTCAAAGTGTCCGAAATGGCATCGGGATGTTGTCTTCTCAATGTCCCGCTCCTTGATGCTGATCTGATGGTATCCTGATCATAGATCAATCTTAGTGAAGAAAATTGCCCCATGTAACTCGTCCATCAACTCATCTATGCACGGAATGGGGTACCGATTCTTGATCATTTTCTTGTTGAGCGCTCTCTAATCGATGCACATCCATAACATGCCATCCTTCTTCAGTACTAGAACGACTGAAGATGCAAAAGGACTCATGTTGGGTCTGATGTGCCCCATCGCAAGCAATTCTTTGATTGCTTTCTCAATCTCGTCCTTGAATTTCTTGGGGTGCCTATAGGGCGCTGTGATAACTGGTGTAGCCCCTACCTTTAACTCAATCGTGTGTTGAAATCCCCTATCAGGTGGTCTCCCTGGTGGTATCGGCCCAAATACTGGCTCATACTGACCTAGAAGCTCTCTGATCTGTGGATGGTAATGCTCCTTGCCCTATGAATCCTTTCGCGTGGTGATCAAACACTCTGCTGCGTAGGCCACATCACTGTGACGAAATATCCGCTCCATCCTCTTTGTCGATACTGCTTGAGGTGCCCCTGTAGACATGCCTCTCAGTACAACTCTCAATCCATTGGCGTCTCTGAAGCTCATGGTAAACGTCTGATAGTTGAACCCAATCTCCCCCAATGAATATAACCACTGTACCCCCAACATGGCATCAGTATCTGATAGGTCAACTACATAGAAGGTATCTGTCATGGTGTAGTTGCCTAGTTTGACCTCTAGGTCTGGGATCATGTCCAAACATGTCATCGTGTATCCATCTTCCACTGCTACGTGGAATCCCTCCAACTCCTCAGTGTGTAACCCCCTCCTGGCTACTAAGGATGTGTCTATGAAATTGTGGGTGGCCCCACCATCAACTAAAGCGGTCATGGACTGCCCCTGTACAAGGCCCTTGAGCCTGAGAGTGTTGTACCTGGGTACTCCTGAAAGGGTGACTATGGTTCCCCCTTTCATCTCTCTATGAGGTTTTGTCTCCTCCTTGGGCTGTGCCCCTGCCGGTATCTAAGGTTTCTTCGGCTATTGCTCTGGCTCATGAGTGGTCTCATCCTCTGAATCACTGTCTGCTCGTACCCCGATATCCTCATCCTCCTCCTCACTACCTGATTCCACTTCAATGTAGTGGATCTGTCCCTTTCCCATGCATCTATGCCCTGGGACCCAAGGGACTCTGGAAGAGAAGAAACACTTCTTCCTCATCAACTCTCGTCTTGTGTCATCATCCAACTTGGGATTACCCTTCCATTCCCTTTGAGGATTCTTCCGATCCTTGTCTCTCTGTGGCACAAAGGGTTTGGTAAAGCATTTAGTTTTTGGCACGGAGTCCGCCAAATCTCTAGTGCGTAGGATGGCATGCTGCAAGGTGTGAGGCCGCTATGCCTTCACCCATCCTCTCAAGGGTTCTGTAGCTGGGGCTCAGACATATCTGTCACTGCCACTGCTACCCGCTGAAAATCTAAGATGAATGCCTCTACCGTGGCAGTTTGTCTCAATTGGGCTAGATCTTTGAAATGGATCTCTGGATCCCTCCTATCAAATCTGTCCATGAGTCTCTCTGTGAACTCTCTGTAAGAGGTGATGCGACTGTGGCCCAATTTCACCAATCCATGATACCACCACTCGTGTGCCTCTCCCTCCAAGTGTAAGGTAGAGATGTTGATGGCCTCTCTCTTGGTCATCTGGTTGAGCTTGTAGTAGGTGTCTAGCTTTTGTACCCGAGCTCTGGTGGTGCATTTGGACGATCCGTCGAAAGAAGGTATGGTGAGTTTACCAACTTTACGGATGAAATCAATGTTATGCCCATGCTGCTGATGCACCCCTCCTCTCCGTGGCTCTCTGGGGCGGTTCCTGAGTCTGAATCCACAATACTCGACTAGGGTCATGTCCCGATGGAAGTCACGACCCAAATCTACATACTCCCGTCGATACTTTGCAATGTCCTCTGCATGAGTGGGTGGTCTATGTGCTATCGACATCTATGTTGCTATCGGGGGTGCCCTCTAGAAATTGGGAAACAAATGTCGAGGAATCCTACTCGCAGAGGTGTAGGTGCGAGTGGGCTACTGGGGTCTACTGCTTGCCCATGAGTTCCCCTATGCTGTATGTGGGGCTTGTGTGCCCGGGATGCCCACCATAGCCAATCTATCAGCCACTTGTGCCAAGGAATGAGACATGGTCCTCTAACTAGCTAACATATCACTAATAACCTGCATGAAGGCTGCCTCTGGTTCCATGGGGGGCTTACCACTACCCTTTGGTCGCTCATATTTGTCTCCTATTAACCTCTCTACCTCCCTCTTAGTCTCATGCTCTGCTCTTCTCTCTACTTCTTTGTGTGCCTCTTCCTCTTCCTTTGAACTGGGAGGGAAAGGAGGAAAGTCAGGCCTAGGCCTTCTTTCCTTGCGCCTGTTGTAAGGGACATATTCGTCACCTACGTGTTCATGACCATCTGGGCCTTCTGCTGTACTCATCGTCTTTAGTCACAAGCTGGCAAGACTAAAGCTCTGATACCACTGAAATATCCTTGATCCAATTGATCTGGACATTTACTATGGATCTGGTGTTCTTTCTAATAGATTTGATACTCTGGGGGTTTCTGGATGCGTTTTATCTTCAGATTTGATACTCTGGGGGTTTCTAGATGCGTTTTAGTTATGTGCTTGAGATGTTTTGTGGTTTTTGCATGTGCATGTTATACATTATGGTTTAAACAGTGTATATATGGTGCATGTAGAAATAAGGAACATCAACCGCTCAATAATATGTATTACGAGATTCAAGCATGGAAATACAATGAAATACTGGAAATATAGAAGATAGTCATCAGTTAGATCTCATGGATCGTCATTGTAATACAAGAAAATAATATAAAATACCGGTGAACAAAAGATGAAGGTAGATTTGATGCATGCATGGATAGATCTACAAAATCGACGGTTCTAGAGAAGCACGGCAACCGCTACAAACTAGAAAACTCGTCTGAAAGGCTATACCCGTCGGAATGAGCTAGAAATTGTCCCAATAGAAGCGCCCTAGCTTCTAGACTGATCCCAGTGACTATCGGATGGAAGATTTGTCCTTTGATGCTCCATATCTCATCCCCTAGGGGTCTGCACACCTCCTGGCTCTCTGGATGTGCCCAAATGATTCCACCAACGGAATCGATTGATATAGGACTCAAAACGTTCTCCCCGACAAATGCAGAACTGGGTTAGAAGGGTTTTCCCCGATCTTCTTTGATGCTTCATTTATAACCCCAACTGTCCTTCCAAAAGAGCTGCGCCCTAGATGGACAAATGATGCGTTGTGCAGGATTCCACCGTCCAAATATGATGGGAAGTGACTCAATCTATGCGCCTTGGCTAGATCTCAACTGGGTCAGAAGGAAATTGCAATCCGAAGTTTGATCTTGTGTAGCTCCACAAACCCTCTATCTGACCTTGCGCCCTCACTGGCTGAGCTGCGCAACAATGTAAATTTGATACTCCTAAATAGCAGGGTGAAATACCTATATGGTATCTCTGATGGACTAGGGTGTGTCTCTCAACACCAAAACCGATCAATGGTGGTGGTTTCCTCCAGAAATCCACAAAACAGTAGAAGTCAAATCTCTTCCTCCTCTAGGAACTCTCAACTTCAAATCATAACAATGCATAATGAGGAATTAGGTCGAATTCCTCCCTTTATACTCTTCCCGATCTAATTCACCATTGAATTCACTTAAGCTAGGCACTTTTCCTCCTAAGGTGAATAATTAATTAATTAAGTCCCCATTTAACACCTTTTCGTTCTAATTCTTCGTTGACTTAGGCTTAAGTGACTTTTCCTATGCTTTTTGGCTTAATTCATTGTTTAGCCACCAAATCACCCTTATTTCTCCTTTTTGTTCCATGTTTGTGCCTGACTATAGTCTACGAGAACACATAGACTACTAAGTCATTCCTATTGGCCTACTCTTGGGAACAAGACATCACATTGTACTTCTCAACACTTCCATTAGCTGCATGCTTAATCTTATAGATCCACTTGGAAGTTACTACAAACTTCCCTTTTGGTCTCAGAACAATATCCCACACATCATTCTTCATGATGGATTGATACTCTTCTATCATGGCATCTTGCCGTACCTGTTGTCGTGCTGCTTCTCCATGACAAGAAGGCTCAGTATCAATGATGTGGCTCATGGCTGAAACATAGCTCGAAAATATTTGTGGTATCTTTCTCTCTCAGAATGTGCCTTGAAGAGAAGCATGTCCCTCTACCTCCTACAGAGTTTGTTGAGCCCAGGCAGGCTTTTAATGGCCTACTACAATGTCTCTGGGAACATCAACTGGAGCAACTGGATCAACTAGATCAACTGGATCAATGGTTGTCTCCCTCTGAACTTCTGAAGGGGGAGAAGGTATTGTCTCGTTGTCCATCTCCATCTGAGATTCTTTGGATCCTAGAAAGGTTATCTCTTTTTCAAAGATGAAAACTCTGCTCACCTCAATCTGTCTCTTACCAGGGATGTAGATCCAGTATGCCTTCGAAGATTCACTATACCCCACAAATGTACCCTTCCTTCCTGAAGGGTCTAGATTGGACCTCTTCTCCTTGGGTATATGAAAGTATATTGGACACCCAAATATCCTGAAGTGTCCAACCTCAGGCTTCACTCCGGTGAAGTCTTCTTTGGGAGTCATGTTCTTCAAAATATGGTGAGGACTCCTATTCATAACATACATTGTTGTCATGGATGCTTTTGCCCACATAATCATAGGTAGATTCTGATCATGTATCATCGCTTTGGTTGCCTCAATGATGGTTTTGTTCTTCCTCTATGCAACCCCATGCTGCTGAGGGTTATAAGGAAGTACGTACTCCCTCTTGATCCTTGCCTCAATACAAAAATCATTGAAATCCCTAGAGGTGTACTCTCCTCCATTATCTGATCTCAACACCTCGATCCTCCTCCCGGTCAGGTTCTCAACTTGAGATTTAAATTCTTGAAATCTCCCAAGGATTCCATCCTTGGTATTCAAGAAATAAATCCACGTCTTTTGAGAGTGATCATTGATGAAGAACACATAGTACACATATTTGTTCAAGGAAGCAAAGTCATGGGTTAACACACATCTGAATGTATCAAGTCCAAGATCCCCTTAGATCTACTGTCACTACTCAATAAGGACCCCTTGACATTCTTTCCAAGAGCACAACCTCTGCAAACACCATCATGTTGAACATGTATCTCTGGAAGGCCTATTACCATCTCCCCTAGAGCGGGAAGGGATCTATAATGTATATGAGCAAGTCTCCTATGCCATAACTCACTCAAGCTGACAGTATCATGTAACAGAGCCTGGACTGGTCGGACAGTCAACCTGTATAAGTTGTTTTCTCGAACACTAATTACTCGGGCATAATGCATATGTGAGTTCTTGTTCCATGCAATAACTTTTACGTCAGAGAAGGTACCCTTGCAACCTTTATCCTCTAAGGCAGAAATAGAGACATGGTTCTTTTTCATCCCAGGTACATATGGTACCTCACTCAACTGAAGGGGTATGTCAGAATCTAGTTGGAATGTAGAAGTTCCAAGTCCTTTCACATTATATCTGACATTGTCTCCAAGTACAACATGTAGACTAGACTATTTCTTAACAAGGTCTGTTAGATGATCTTTATATCCGGTCATGTTCCTGGAGGCACCACTGTCAATTAGCCAAATATCACTATCAGTAGGAACCGTACCTGAGAGTGTTGATATGAAGAATAATGCTTCATCTTTGATGTCTTCATCTCTCTGATGTGGTTTTGGATCAACACCAACAGTGGAGGCAAGTTTTCTTCCTTTCTTCTTGGCAGGACAATCTCTTGCAATATGTCCATACTTGTCACATCTGAAACACTGGATCTTTGATTTGTCTTTTCTATGATCATGACCTGAAGCTGATGAAGTCTTCTTACCTTTGAATGCTTTACTGAAGCTTCTTCTATTTCTTCCTCCTTTATTTGTATGAAAATCAAGAGAATGATTGTCATCATGAGGAGAGTCTTGCACTGCTCTATCTATAAGTCTGATTTCTTCCTGGGTACAATCTGTCCATATACGATCAAAAGTAGGTAGTTCTGATCTACCATTGATACTTTGAAGAAATGGTTCCCAATGCCTTGGAAGAGCATTGAGAGTGGTCAAGACAAGTTCTCTGTCTGATATGGTCTCTCCAATGACACCTAGCTGATCTCTGATCTCTGAAATCTTCATGAAGAAGGTAGCAATGGTGTCAACTTTTGTCATCTTGATATTTTGAAGTTGGCTCTTCAATGTAAGAGCTCCGAGGCTGTTTTTACTCTCAAACATATTCTTCAATGTTTCATACATATCATAATTTGTCTTCAGGTTGGAAATACGATGTAGGGAATTGTCTCTCACTGAGTAGATGATTATCTTCATTGCCTTGACGTCATCTTCCTTCCATTCTTCCTTCTCTTCATCGGTAGTTGTTTTCGGTAGAGTATTTTGTATCACACTCAATAGTTCATCCTCTTCCAGGGTGATCTGTAGTCTTGACTTCCAAGAATTGAATTTTCTTGATCCATCAAGCCTATCTTCCACCAAGGTTTTGTTCCTCATGGTTTGCAGATTCTTCCACAAACCCTTAACAACTAGGCTAGGAAACCTAATGGCTAGGCTAGGCTAGCAACCTTATATTTTTGTTGGATTTATGACTACCAACAATAAGCCTTTAGAAGGTCACATGAACATTGGTGAGCTGTAGAAACCCTAGAACCGAAACTTCTGTAGAAAATTGTGGAACCTTAGAAACTCTAGGGCCAAAAATCCAAAATTTCTCAGAATTTCACTCTGAGAGTTTCTAGAGGTGTGCTGAAGGAGGTTGTACACTCCTATGCCAAATTTAGCCCCAACGTTTCAGTGTAGGGTGATGAAACAACCAAAAAAAGAGGGGTCCATAATTTTTCTTCAGAAACCCTAGAGGGTCGTATGGTTGGCAGAAAAGGGGACGACTAGCTTAAAAGCTTGTGCAATGGCTCTTCAAGAACTCTGCTTTGATACCATGTTGAATTTTCTCTATGTGCTAGACTCAATCATGAGGTTTATTTCATTTAGCATGTACTTGAACCATAAAAAAATGCAAAAACACCATACACAAGTGTTGCAATAACCAAGATCACAAGAAGAATAACCATGCACAAGAACAAAAGAAATATCCTGGGAAAACCCTTCTCAAACAAGGGAAAAACCCAACAATCCTTTGCTATTTTCTCAAGAGAAGATCCCCTAACCATAAACCCTAGATGCACACAATAGGGTGCTTCTACAACCTTGAACTAGCACCCAAGAGAGGTGCACACTTTAGCTGTACAAGTAGGTATGAAATTTTGAAATGACAAGTGACAAGTGTGTGTTTCCTCAATGGGGAATCACTTGTATTTATACAATACTAGACACATCAATAGGTGTGTCTCTTGGCACAATAGGGCCGACCACAATAACTTAGTAATATAATTAATAACTACAATAAACATTAATTATCTTTCACATATGGTGGGTTCGACTTGTACCCTTTACATCACAATTAGTGTTACAAGTAAATATTACACTCAAACAATATAGAAAGGGATCCACATGCCCACTAGTGCTCAAACACTAGGGGCACATCCACCTGTGCTCAACCACAGGGACATCATAATCAAGATATCTCTATGTCAAATGAGTCCACAAGAGAATCATCTGGAGTACCATCTCAAGCCTGACTCAACCGAGTCCACATGAGTACAAGGCAGGAGACACCACATCAAATCAACTCAGTCCAGAAGAGAACGATACACCCATCATAGGGGCACACCCAACACATGGGATCTCTCACAAGTCGACTCAACTTATTCCAGAGGAGAATGTATCTTGGAGAATGTCACACAAGGATGCAATCATCAAAATCGATTGTGATGAGGTTCACATGGAAAAATGTTAGAAACATTTGGTTTGATATACAATATGGTAAAATGGAAAATAATATATATTTCACAACATATAATTTGAATAGTATATATCATTGGTTATAAGTTATAAACCCATGCCTACTCATATAGATATACGGGTTGATTTTATTGATGGTAATTTAAATGGAATATATCTTGAGGTAGATATAGTGCATGGAATTACGTTATGTAAGTGGAAATATTGCAACCCGGTTGTGATGAGGTTCGCATGGCATAAGTTTGGTTATTTGTCTCATATGTTGAGTTGGAATGGTATGGAATTGCTAACACACCTTTTCACCCTCCAATAAGATCTTATATAATTAAAATCAACGATGGAAAAGTGGCTAATTCAAGGAGAGTGTTGGAGCCACCTTTCTCTAAATACATGAAATGTTATACTTAAGCCCAAAAAGGTTGGATTTCGGGACTTCATTTGTTTCACGTTTCTACCCCCTAAAGTCGCAGTATCCCGATGTGCGAAATGGAGAAAACCTTCCTAATTTTAATCACCATTACTAAAAGACTAAGCAGGGCTTATCATCTCTTAGTACCTCGTACCCTCACTCTTGGGATTTACGCGTTGAACATTTCTCAAGCCTCCGACTTGCGAAGTCGTGAAGTTGTGTTAAAGTTACCCAGGTTAGTATCAAGAACATATCACTTTAAACCCTAGTTAGTCACTATCGTGATTTCGCGACTCAGTGATTGTTTCTCCAAAGGGCAGAACCTTCGTAACCTCGATCCACGAAGTCACGATTTTCTTTAATTAAGCATGGATTAATTAAAAGCCTTAAGTCACATCACTTTTAATCAATTAACTCACACCATCGCAATTTCAGGTTTTTAAGGTTCAGTGGCTAGGAGAGAAAACACCCGATGTGGCGAACACTGAAAAAGGGATTAGCAACTAAGTGCACCAAATTGAAAGAACTAAACCAGATTAATTAGCGCCTTAAACAAACTTTAATACCTATGGTTTACGGATGAAGTCTTGAATGATCCTGCATTTTTCAATGTTACGAATCGTCAAGCATTTATGGTATTTATTTGAATTGCAATGAGGTGATGAATAGTAAGATCCCGTTTTTACTTCTAAATCTTTCTATTAAGAGATTTGACCTTTCTGTTGGCAAGGAAACCCATGGGATTAAATGACCAAGATAGAGAGTTTTTCCTTCATTATTTCAGTTTTCATTCCTATTTGCGCACAAAGCCATTTCACCAGGATAACTGTTGTTTGTGTTTTTCAATTTTTTCGACAGGAGGTCTAGTTGCAGGTTTCTCTATCATGGATCCACGAAAAGCGCCCAAGGCAGCTACCGAGAGTTCAGGTTAGGGTTCAGACGTTGTTTCCGATACCTCGCCCTGAAGTATTAATTCTGTCAAGACATGGTCATACATTTCTAACATTCTGCAATCCGAGTCGGTAAACTGTTCGGATAATTCTAGTGACAACGAGAAGGATGACTTATCAACCAAATACAAAATCGTCGCTCAAGCAAAGATGCACAAAATAGCGACGAGGCCCCAACTTCTTCCCTATTGTGATATGATCAGGTGGGCGCTGGACCATGTGGACATCCCGACCAGGACGATTATTAGCGAACAAAAGGTAACGATTGGGACTTTCAGGCCAGAACATTTGCAGGCAATGTATAAATTGTCACCCACACCGAACCTTACTCACAATGTCGAATTTATAGAAGGTTTCAAGAAGAAGGAGTGTGAGTAGTATGAAAAACATTTATCCGATCTGATCAAAGATTGGGTCTCACACCCCGTGAAATTCAGGGCTGATACTCACGGGATCTATTCAATATCTTCCTTGGAGCCACAATTCAAGTACATAGCGATGATGGCTTGCAGGTTGTATGGGAAGGAGGACACTACCCTTTTTTTCCTACCATTGGTACCATTCATTCATACAGTTGCTGATGGTTTCTCCTTCGACCGGGCTACACTTTTGTCTGACAGTCTGACCAGTCGAATTACCGAATATTGAGCACAGAGGGAAAGTAAGAAAGCAACTTCGTTCTTTATGTATGCTTACATCATGGATGCCATCTACTTCATGACACCCTTCCCACTAATGAACTGGAGCTGGGCTCCATCTAATACAGAGCCTATTCATGTCTACCACTCGAAGCTTTGGGAGGATAAAGCCAAAAAATTCTTCTACGAGATCTTCAACTGGGTAATGGTGCCATTGCATGTCACAATCTTTAGCCAGCCGCCTCCCAGGATGTCGGATAACGTCATGACCAACCTGAGTAGCGTGGTAGATTGGTATATAGAGGCGGAATTTTCATATATCAGGGTTTTCATCACCTCTGTTACTCATATGCTCTATCGCTATTCTTTCCAGATAAGCTATTTTGTCGCGAGATCGCCAGGCAGACTGTGCTCGGTGGAATAAGAAAAGAGCTCAAAGGAATATCAAAATATTTATGGTCGCCCTTCCCCATTCATATTGGTGCATATTCCTTGTTAGATTTTGGCCATGCCAAAGCCGAGGCTACAACTTTAGAAGAAATGAAGCTGATGGATATTGAGTTCAAGAAGCACGAACCTAGTAAGGTTGTGAGCAATCACCTGGCGAGTTGTGGCATGAAGATATATGAACACAAGGATTCCCCTCATGATGAAATATTCTGGGGTGAAAGGTCCTACTTTGAATTCCTAAGTCGGATTCAAGCCCTGCCACCTGGAGATATGGCTGATTTTTTTAAATTCCAGGAGCACTGGTGGAGTTGTCTCCCCCAGATTTTACAGGGTGAAACCCCAAAGCTTCCGGTTACACAGCAGACATAAGCCAAAGGTTCAAAGGACTCGAGTCCTAACAAGGAGAAGAACCAAGAGAAAACAAGGGAGGCTGGAAACTCAGAGCGAGGACCCAAAATCCCCTACCAACAAGAAGGAAACCCCGAAAAGTGTACGCCGAGCAAGCAGGTCCAAGGTCAAGCAGAGATACCCTCGCAAGGGTCAGGCGACTCACTATCGCTCAAGTCAAACAAGCCGACCACAAATGTTACCCTGAAACAACCATCCAAGGAAATCGGTAGTCCGATTGCTATTATCACACCCTTATAGTTCACAAACGGGAATCCCGATGCGGGGTGGATTTTCAATGAAGAACTGATGCCCATTTCTATAGAGGAGCTGCCTCCTAACGAATTTTTCTTTGATAAAAAAAGGAAGGTCGTGGTGAGGCAAGAATTAGATCAAAGAGAGGGTGTAGTGGCTAAAACATTTAAAATTATGATAGATGGAAAGGTCGTGAAAGAGGAAGAATTCGCATATGAGATAGCAGGAACACTAGGGGCTTATGCTACAGCCAATCAGTACTCAGTTGGAACTTTGAAGGCCCAGTTGAAAGGAACGAACCTCTTGATCAGTAAGTTGGAAGCTTAAGTGGCTACTGCTGAAGAAAATGTCAGGGATGAGGTGAGCAAAAGCCTCGAGCAAGTCCGAATAGCCGATCTGCAGAAGATCGAGAAACTTAGATCCGACCTTGAGCAGGTGTGTCAGTCGACGCAAATTAGCCAAACACAGGTAAGCCAATAGGGGCAACAAATTATAGAGTTACAATCAAAATTGGATGTTTCCGAGAATCAGGTTTTAGACATCAAAATGTTCAGATCCCAAGTTGGTGAAATCCGACAGAAGGTATTAACGGATCAACAAGACTTGCTTGTAAAAGTGGGAACCATTCAAAACCACATTCAGATGATAGATTAAGTGTTAGAAAACATTTCTTTGAGAGAAAGAGAAGATGGGGCATCTCGGGTTGCTTTCCAAGATGCTATTATAGCTACGACCAAGATAGATATGGTCGACAACTCCAAATTATCCATCGCAGAACAAACTAGAGGGAATATCTTGCTGAAGGTCTGGGAGCAGAATATATCAGAAAGCAGGGGGAGAGCTAATGAGGTGATGAATTCTTGTGAGGAAACATTCACCTTGATAAATAAAATTTTGTTAGACCTTGATAAGGAAGGTAGTGTTGGGATGCTAGGAAAAATCAATATAGCTAAACACCTGCTGGACATCAAATAAAACGTGGAGAAAGAGCAAGAGGAGATATCCCAGATAAACTAGGTTGATATGACCCAAGTGGACAAATGGCTAGTACAACCAAGTTTACAATTATGCTCTATCATCACGGAAGACCAACAAGTAGGGAAAAGGTTGCCACAGTTGGAAAAGAGTTTTTACACCTTTGAGGCAAGCAACCAAGTAGAGCCTTCCAGGTTGATAGCCCAGTTGATGGAAAGGTGTGTCATTTGCATCGAGCAGGCGAAGGGGCAGGTTTTTGGTGATAAATAATGACAGATGTCAACCCGTTCTATTTCTGGAGCCAGAAGAGAAGAGAAAGGAAGGTGCTCCGCCCTTACGAGGGAAGACAAAAGATGAGGAGATGAAACACTCCATTTTTTCATTTGTAACTGACAAGTTTCCAGAACGATCGGAATTCTAAATGTTTAGAAGTTTGTTTAAATATACATTTTAGCAAGAGATAGATCAGGCTTTTTTTTAGTGGTATATTGTAGTAGAGAAAGTTCTTTTTAGCCAAGATTAATACAAAGTGAATTGAAGACTCCATATTCCGTCAAGATTGAGTTATGTGTTTTCCTCTGTTATTTCATGCTTCATGTCATTTTTTACATATACATCTTTGATGAATGTTTTAGCTGCAATTTAATATAACTTCTACTGTGACGATCAGGTTCTAGTTATCTAGTTATTTACAACTTTTCCTCTGTATCGGCTACTAGCAGGTACACGACCTGTGAATTACTTAGATCTCTAGATTATATGCTTTCATCAAGGTATTTCTTTCTTTTCTTCTCCTGCTACAACGTGGGATTCCTTTGAAATTGATGCCCCACATTGTTGACAGCTCTATGTTTTCACACTCGGTTTCAAGATTTTATCTTAGTTATGGAAAACGACCTTTGATTTTGTTAAACCCTTTGATTGACTTCAATGAATTTTCCTCGTATAATCTAAAATTGAAATAATCACTTTAAAACATCAACCCTCTTTTAAAACTTTGTTCTCCCCATAACTGTACCCATCGTAAGACAACCCAACATCGAACCCGACCTATCGGATCAAACCCAACATCGCTTTGAATCTTTTCGATACCATACTTAAGACTGCCATCACCTGGACAAAGATCGAACGTTCATGGGCAGCTATCGAATGGGATATCAACATTCAAGAATATTTGGAAGCTAGACTAAGACAACTCAGAGATCGGCCATAGCTTCATCCCTCGAAGTTGTTTCTTCCCCTTTTTTCATTCACTCACTTTAGATGCTTAGACTCTACACTTTATAGCCTTAAGTGTAGACTCTAGAACAATAGAGAGAATGCTCCAAATTTTCACGGGAAAGCCTCCTCTCCGTTTTGGCTGGTGCGTGCCAACCTCAGGGAGGAGTCCCAGGGTACCGGTTGTTGATTTGAAAGCTGATTTTTTGCAATAAACACACAAAAAACAGTAGAAAAATTCCTTGGAAAACATGTAAACACACCACTAAAGTGTTAGGAAAAGATAGTTTTAAGTTGCTTGGAGGGATCCTGCAGTGTTAGGATGAGATAAATGAAAGAAATACAAAAATAAACCACTTGAAAGACAAATGAATATCACAATAAATGGTAAATAACTACTAATCAAATTGCAAGAGTAAGAACATAATACTGACAAGAAGGAAAGATTGACAAAAACACAACACTTCTTTATTAAAGGCTCGCCAAAAGGTTGATTGTACCAAAATAGACAAGTCCAAAACCAATACAATGATTATCCTTGCTCAAAGAGAGAGTATCTAGACTAGGAGAGAATAAGGAAAGAGATAGAGAGATAATGTATGTTGTTGCAAAAATCTGACCATAATACCATGTAGTTCAACCTCCAATATATAGTGTGAAGAGGGTGCACTTTACCAGAAGAGACCAATGAGGCGCATATGAGAAGGAATAACAATAGGGGCACACATGAGTAAGAGTGTATACGCATACACACAAGGTAAGTTGAGGATGAAGGAGTGTTAACTTGTGTGAGGAGGAGAAGTGTTTAACGCATGGAAGGAAAAGACGTGTGTTCATGCTGAATATGCACCCTATTTCTTAGGAGAAAAAAACACTAGTGGAGTAGGAGTGGAGAATTACAACCCACATACGAGGTTTGAAGGCTCTAAGAAAGCACATGTGAAGAGGAATGTGCAAGGGAGTAGGATATAGGAAGGGTAGGTGGCGCATGCATGGAAAGAAGAGGGAGTAGTCAAGAGAAAAGTGCCACACATGTGAGGGAAAAGAGAGTGAGGGGTGCATTCTTGGATGAAGAAGGAGATAATGAGAGAAGGGGAAGGAGATTTGGTGTCTTACAGAGGGTTTAGGTGTATAGAGGAAGGATAAATCTAACTAATGCATGTATTCATGAAAAAATTGATGCTCAGAGTCATGTGCTAGCTCAAGAGAGAGGATGCGACCTAAATTTTAGGGATTTAGTGTTTAAGAGGAAATAAAAGGGAGTTAATGGAATTCATTTTTATGGAAAGTAAGTTAATGACGAGTGAGATAAAGTTAGGTGAGATAATTAAGACTTGATCAACTCAATCATCTTCGTGAGGTTGTCACCTCATCCATACACCCCCTTTAATTAATTA
>ML807557.1:85361-111381 GCA_009831015.1 Picea engelmannii
TTCACAAAAGATCCAAATTAAGTAAGAAAAAATGTGTTGGTTAGAGTACAGTTTGTAGTATTATGTGTAAAATTTTCATATCCATACAACAAATATTCCGTGCGGGGCATGCTCTACAAGTTCACTCTCTAGAATAAGACAAAATTCAACAAGGTATGCCATTTTTTCTATAACTCATTTTATGAGAGGTTCCAAGTAGTGAAGTCTGGAGGAATTGCATAAAAGACACTAAAGAAAATTGTGTACCATTTTTAGATCTTTATTCATTACAGGTACATAGTTATGATTATTTCAAGTTAGGGTTTTTGACTAATCCAAAATTAGTCGTGTGAGACTAAAGTAAAGTTGTATGAAAATGCTAGTCTCTTGTTGTTAAAGTTAAGACAGGTTTGTAGGTATATACACCAGGTCTATTACAAAGTTACAAATAAGAATTGGATGATGAAATTGATGAGGTTTTTTGGTTGAGGTACATGTTGGATAGATGGTTGAGATAAGTAGTTGATGAGTTGACACATACATGAGGTGTATAGTTGATGATGTTGGTACATCTTGATGAGTCATAGCTTATTTGTATTTGATACATGATTGGTACATGGTTGGAGACACTTGTTAGTAGTATTGTTGACACATGGTTTATGGATGATGTAGCATACTTGTCATGGTGTATTATTAGAAACACATACTGATCTTGGTGATGATTATGAGTTGTGTTATGCTTGGTTGATGCACATATTTGAGAGTTATCTTGGTGATTGATCTTGGGGAGTAGATATGATTTGGTTGATAATATTGATGAGACATGTTGTTGTGATAGGTTGTTTGGACAGGTTTTTGTGTTAGGTTATTTGTATAGGTTTGGTGCATGGTTGATGCAATTGTTCATGGTACAGGTTGAGGTACAAGTTGGTGCATGGTTGATGCACTTGTTTATGGTATAGGTTGATTACAGGTTGATGCATGGTTCATGTTATTGGTACATGTTGTTTTGTACAAGTTGATTGGTACTGGTTTACAACAATATATATCACAGTGATAGTGTGACAATGGTTCCATCATTTTACTTCTATGCCAGGGTGGTTGGATGGGGAAATGACAGGTGGTTGTAGCCACCTTCCGGTTGTAGCCAGAGAACACAGTGGGTTGTATCCTCCTATTTGTAGCCAGAGAATTGGGGAGTTAGAGCTTCCCTCAGGTTGTATCCTGAGAAACTAGGGGGTTGGAGCCTCCTTCCAATTGCAGCTAGAAAACATAGGAAGTTGGTTCTTCCAAGGAATGTAATTCTTTAAGACACATATGAAAAAACATTCCATGGTTTTCTCCCACTTTGGATTTCCATGTAAAATACTGGTGTACTGTGTATGTGTGTGATTGCTTATTTGTTCATTATCTATTTACTCTGCAACTAATGGATGATAATTCTACATTGATATAACACTTGCATTTTATGGTGAAAAAGAATCAAATTGATCTATTATTGATTCACCCCCCCCCTCTTAGTAATCCAACAATTGGTATCAGAGCCGGTTATTTTAGGAAACAATTTAACCACTGTAAGGAGATCATTGATTATTCTAAGAATGGATTACCAATGTTTAATGGTGAGGATGGTTTTAAGTATGAGATGTGGAGCATAAGGACGAAAGTATTTTTATAGGCATAGGGACATTATATTTGGCTATTAGGTGTTATAGGATATGATAGTTCAAAAAGGGAAAATATTGCAACCAAGAAAGAATTGAAGAAGAATAACAAAATATCAATGGATTTCATCTGGGAAGGATTACTTAATCCAGTAAGAGAAAAGGTTGCTAAATGTTCATCAACAAAAGAACTTTTGGATAAGTTACATGACATATATTCTTCACCCATCGCAAATTCAGAAAATGTCAAAGAACATGTAGATACAAATCAAGAAGAATTATGTCCACCATGTCAAACATATTTAGAAGATGAAGAGTACATAATCACCAGAGGTATGTTGTTTTTATTTAATTGTGAAAAACATGGACATATTGAAATAGAATGTCATGAAGGAAATGAGACAAAAAAACAAATTGAAAAATAAGACAATTATGAGGCAGAATTGATTAGTGCTTTAGATGAACTAAGAGAAGAAAAAAATTCACTCAAGAAAGAATTGATGAAACAAAATGAAAGTCTTCACATTTTTTAAGAAGCCCAACATGTCATAGAGAACTTAAGAACTCGGCTAGAAGAATCCAGAAAGATCAAATAAAATCTTGAATATCAAAAGAAGTGTTTAGAAGCCAACATAGAGACATAGAAGGAAGAAACATAAATGAGAGAGAATATATTGATAGATCATCTTAAGGAAAGAACTAACGATCTAAACTAGCTTGAGTCAGAGTTTGGTCAAGAAGAGAAAGTACTTGAAGAAGAAATAATCACATTAAAAATTCAGCTTGAAGAAGTGAAGAGAACAAAAGAATTCATGAAGTCTCAGACATTAAAGAAAGAAGAAGAGGTTGAGAAACTTGAAGAAGTTGTCACATTGAGAAGTAAAATCGTCAATCTCAAAAATAACATTGAAGAGACAGAAACACCCACATCAGTTACAGAGAATGAATAGAAGCACTCTAGGTTGATAGAAAATAAGAATGAAGAAAATAGAAAGAGTGATGCAGAAGTACTCAAAGGAAGAAATCATGGCCAACTAGAATCTAAGAAAACTATTGAAGATACATCTTCAAGAAGACCATATGTGTTCAATCCACAAAGAAGCTTCAATCATGATCATGATCAGTCAAGGAAAAAATTTATAAGGACTACACCACAAAGAAGAGCATTCACTCCCAGGTATGCAAATTTCTTTTATGGTCATTTCTTTTATTGTACTAATTTTGGACATAAGGTTGCAGATTGCATGGATTATAAAAGAAATGTTCAAGCAAGAAGTGCCTATGTGGTCGCACGTAACATTGAGTGTTACAAATGTCATAAGTATGGATACATAGCCAATGATTGTAGAAGCATGATCGATACTTCCATGAAAGAGAACACCGATATTAGATATAAGAAAGTATGGATAAGAAAATAGGAAGAACATGTGAACAAAGACTAGGTACCAGGGATCACAAGATTGACAATAAAATGAGATGAAGAAAATTCTACAGAGAAAAAGAAGGATGTCAGATACAGAAGGTTTGAAAACTAACTGAAAGAAAGGAAGGATAGGTAAATAAGGAACAGGTTCAAGAGATTTTACTTTTAGGATTTGTAGTGAAAGATGAATCCACAGATAGAGAGAAAGAAGTTAGAGCTCAAAGACATCTACCAATGAAGATGATGATGAATCTACATCAGAGTAGGAATTGTTCCAATCCATCTGAGTTAGAGACTCCCAAGTAATATGAATATTAGATAGGGGGAGCCTATGCGATAGTTGTGACAGACCAAAGAACCATCCTTTAAGCAACTTGCAGAGTTTGAGAAGATAGATTTAGAGCAGTCAATTAGAAGAAGTAAAGTTTGATAGATTAATCAAGACTTCATGATAGTATAGTGATAAATGGGTCATCATTATGGATAGTTGTGCAAGTATTCTTGGATAGTATGGACATAGATAGATTCGTAAGAACTCTAGTAGGTTTGGATAGATATATGACTGTGGACAAGAGCATGGATTCATATATTGGTTCAAAGACAAAGGAACATTATCATAATGGATGATAATTACATAGGAAATGGCTCAAAGAATGCTAATGGATTCCAAATTGACATATAGTTTTTGGACACTTGTAGTGCATACATCAGTTCACATTCAAAACAGAGTAATGCTCAGAAACAACAATGACAAAACTCCATACGAACTATGGAAAGGAAGCGCAGACAACCACCTCTACATCAAGGTAACTCAAGGTAATATTTTATTAATTGAAATTTATGTTGATGATATTGTTTTGGAAGTACTAATGACAGGTTAAGCCATAAATTTGCAAAGGATGTGAAGAATGAATTTGAAATGTCATTACTTGGAGAACTATTCTTCTTTATGGGTCTTCAGATATGTCAAAGAAACCAATGAATTTTTATTTCTCAAACTAATTATATTAGAGAAATGCTAAAGAGGTTCATAATGGAATATTTCAAGCCAATTACCACTCCTATGCAAACCAGTTGAAAGTTGATAAAAGATGATGATTCAAAGTTTACAAACCAGATGAAATACAAGTAAGTGATTGATAGCTTACTATATGTGACAACATCCAGACTAGATGTAATGCAGGTAGTTGGACATGTGGCACAATTTCAAGCAGCACCAAAGGAATCACATGTATTAGCAGTGAAGAGGATTTTCAGATATCTCAAAGGAACAAAAGAGTTTGGATTATGGTATCCAAAAGGAAAGGATATATCATGTATTTCTTACATAGATGCAGATTGGGCAGGTTGCATTGATGACCAATGAAGCACTAGTGGAACACCGTTCTACTTGGGTGAGTCTTTAGTATCTTGGTTAAGAAATAAACAATCATCGATATCTTTATCTACAGCTGAGGCAGAGTATATTGCAGCAACAACATGTTGTACACAATTTCTATGGATGAAACAAAATTTGATAGATATACAGGTTGAGTATGATGAGCCCATTCCAATCTATTGTGATAATACAAGTGCCACCAATATCTTAAAAAACTCGGTGATGCACTCCAAGATGAAGCACATTCCAATCAAGTATCACTTTCTATGGGAATATGTTGCAGAGAAGAACATCAGAGTTGAATATGTGGGAACAAAAGAACAAGTGACATACATCTTTACAAAACCGCTTCCATGGGAAGCCCTTGAGTATCTTCGCCAGAGACTAGGAGTAATATATACTACAAAATGAATGCTTTTGAATGCTTATCTTATATGTCTTAGATATACACAAGGAAGCACCATAAGTAGGACAAAGAAGGAGATATTTATCCAATGCAAAGATAAATGCTTGGAGAGAGAGCATAGAGGCATGTTTCCAAGGGGAGCAATTGTCACCAGGAAATAATGAGTGATATGACTTCAGAGTGATACCCTTTGTCAAAGGTGGAGATATTATTCATATGAAGGGAAAGAGAGTAATCAAAGGCTTATAAACACAAAGAAAAATCAAAGGCACATAGATAGGGGCAGCATCCCCAAGGAGAGTTCAGTCAGGGGGAGAATCCCCAAAGGGAGATACCCTTTTCCATTGATGTCAAAGGGGGAGAGATAGAAACATTGATGAGGAGTATAATCATGAATGTTATCATGACTAAGTGTCTTCATCAATGTTGGTGTTTCCATCAATGCCAAAGGGGGATACTGTCAGATAGTTGGCTTAGGTTGATGGATAGTTGGTATGGATTGTTGGTTGTCATTGATGTTAACCATTGGAGAGTGATATTGTAGATTGATGTCAACCCTTAGTGATTGATGCCAACCCTTGGAGAAAGTTCGGTAGCACAAAGGTTTGGGTAATGGAACTAAGGTTGTTTCTTGTATAATGGTACGAGTTTTAATATATTTGAAGGTAATAATATTGTAGATGGATATTACATGTCATTCCATTTCCGGTGGTATTTGGAACGTCACATAACTGCTCACTGTTAGAGAGTTATGGCCATGAGAAGTTGGAGAACCCGGTTTGGGTAATGGACCCAAGTTTGTTTAGTGGATAATGGTACGAGTTTTGATATATGTGAATGCAAGACTATTCTATATAGATAGTACATGTCATGCTATTTCCAGTGGTATGTAGAACGTCACATAACTCCTCACGGTTAGAGTTATGGCCATGTGAAGTTGGAGAACCCTCATGAGTCATCTAGAAGCCCCAAAAGGTCAAAGCAGTCAAAGTGATTTAAGAGATTTTAGAAGGTAAATAATAAAGTGAAGTGGTGAGAATACTATAATTCAAATTGAATACAACATAAATTATTTAAATAATAAAGTTAATGGATAAATTACTAAGTTGACAAGTGGTTAGAAGTGGGTTAGCCCTAAAATAAGGAAAGTGGCTTAAGATGGTTAGAAGATAATCCCTTGAGGTAAAGTGAAGTGAAGTGTGTAATATAAGTCAAAGTGGATACAAAATAAATTATTTTAATAATAAAGTTAATGGAAAAATTACTAATTGGACAAGTGGTTAGAAGTTGGTTAACCCTAAAATAAGGAAAGTGGGTTAAGATGGTTAAAAGGTAACCCCTTGAGGAAGCTACATGAAAGTATAAATAAGAGGTAAGACTCTCTCATTTTAATCATACTTGAAAATATTGAATATTTATAGGTGACTGAGGTAACTAAAGTATATCTAAAATGAATTTCAAAGAGAAGGTGAAGTAAAGAAGGCCGAAATTCAAGAGAGGATAAATTATTTTGATGATTCTTTCTAAAGTATGTTATTTACAGGTCATCTCACCATTTTCGCAATAACTTTTTCTTTTAGAATGATTCAGACCATGAAATTGATGGGCCATTGAGAGAACATATCCAAGTATCTTTGGTACGAATTCCAACTTGTGGGTTGTTTTATTTTTGGAGTTACACTCTGTGGAAAATAGGGTTTGTGGCTAGTCGTGAAACTAGTATAAAACAAGTGTTTCGGGTAAAAACATCATAATTTCTTCATAACAGATCCAAATTTAGTAAGACCAAATGTGTTGGCTAGAGTAAATTTTGTAGTATTATGTGTAAAATTTTTAGAACCATACAACAAATATTCTGTGTAGGGCACGCTCTACAAGTTCACTCTCTAGAATAAGCCAAAATTCAACAAGGTATGCCATTTTTGGTATAACTCATTTTCTGAGAGGTTCCAAGTGGTAAAGTCTGGAGGAATTACATAAAATACACTGAATAACATTGTGTACCATTTTTATATCTTTATTCATTACATGTACATAGTTATGATTATTTCAAGTTAGGGTTGTTGACTAATCCAAAATTAGTCATGTGAGACTAAAGTAAAGTTTGATGAAAATGCTAGTCTCTTGTTTTTAAAGTTAAGGAAGGTTTGTAGGTATGTGATCATATACACCAGGTCTATTACAAAGTTACAAATCATATTTGGATGATGAACCTGAAGAGGGATTTTGGTTGAGGTACATGTTGGGTACATGGTTGAAATAATTAGTTGATGAGTTGGCACATACATAATGTGTATAGTTGATGATGTTGGTACATCTGGATGAGTCATAGTTTATGTGTATTTGATACATGATTAGTACATAATTGGTACATGGTTGGAGGCACTTGTTAATATTATTTTTGACACATGGTTTATGGATGATGTAGCATATTTGTCTTGGTGTATTATTAGAAGCACATATTGATCTTGGTGATGATTATGAGTTGTTGTGTTATGCTTAGTTCATGCACATGTTTGAGAGTTGTCTTGGTGATTGATCTTGGTGAGTAGATCTGATTTGGTTGATAAGATTGATGAGACATGTTGTTGTGATAGGTTGTTTGGACAGGTTGTTGTGACAGGTTATTTGTATAGGTTTGGTGCATGGTTGATGCACTTGTTCATGGTATAGGTTGAAGTACAAGTTGGTGCATGGTTGATGCACTTGTTTATGGTATAGGTTGATTATAGGTTGAGGTACAGGCTGATGCATGGTTCATGTTATTAGTATAGGTTGATTGGTACAGGTTTGCAGCAATATATCTCACAATGATAGTGTGACAATGGTTCCATCATTCTATTTCTACGTCAGGGTGGTTGGACGGGGCAAGGACATGTGGTTGTAGCCGGAGAACATAGGGGTTTGTAGCATCCTTGTGGTTGTAGCCAGAGAATTGGGGAGTTGGATCTTCCCTTAGGTTGTATCCTGAGAAACTAGGGGGTTGGAGGCTCCTTCCAGTTGCAGATGTAAAACAAAGGAAGTTAGTTCTTCCAATGAATGTAATTCTTCAAGACATATAAGAAAAAACATTCCATGGTTTTATCTCGCTTTGGGTTTCCACGTAAAACATTGGTGTACTGTGTATGTGTGTGATTGCTCATTTGTTCATTATTTATTTACTCTGCAACTATTGGATGATAAATTATATATTGATATAACACTTTCATTTTATTGTGAAAAGGGATCAAATTTCTCTATTACTGATTCCCCCCCGCTCTCAATAATCCAACAATTGGTATCCGAGATGGTTCCTTCAGGAAACAATTTAACCACTGGAAGCAGATCATGGATTATTTTGAGAATGGAGTACCAATGTTTAATGGTCAGAATGGTTTTAAGTACTAGATGTGGAACATAACGACAAAAATATTTTTACAGGCACATGGACATTATATTTGGCTATCAGTTGTTACAAGATATGATAGTTCAAAAAGAGAAAAGACTGCAACCAAGAAGGAATTGAAGAAGAATAACAAAATAACAATGGATTTCTTCTAGGAAGGATCACCTAACCTAGTAAGAGAAAAGGTTGGTAAATGTTCATCAACAAAAGAACTTTGGGATAAGTTACATGACATATATTCCTCACCCATCGCAGATTCATAAAATGTCAAAGAAGATGCAGATACAAATTAAGAAGAATTATGTTCACCATGTCAAACATATTCAAAAGATGAAGAGTACATAATCACCATAGGTATGTTTTTTTTTTTTAATTGTGAAAAATGTGGACATATTGAAATGAAATGCCATGAAGGAAATGAGACAATTTATTTTTTGAAAAAGAAGACAATTATGAGGCATAATTGATTAGTGCTTTAGATGAACTAAGAGAAGAAAAAAATTCACTCAAGAAAGAATTGAAGAAACAAAAGGAAAGTGTTCACATTTTTTAAGAAGCCTAAAAGGTCATAGAGAACTTAAGAACTCAGCTAGAAGAAGCCAAAAAGATCGAATAAAATCTTGAATATCAAAAGAAGTGTTTAGAAGCCAACATAACAACATAGAAGGAAGAAGCAGAAATGAGAGAGAATATATTGATAGATCATCTTAAAGAAAGAACTAACGATCTAAACCAGCTTGAGTCAGAGTTTGGGTAATAAGAGAAAGTATTTGAAGAAGAAATAATCACATTAAAAATTCATCTTGAAGAAGCGAAGAGAACAAAATAAGTCATGAAGTCTCAGATATTAAAGAAATAAGAAGAGGTTGAGAAACTTGAAGAAGAAGTTGTCACATTGAGAAGTAAAATCATCAATCTCAAAAAGAACATTGAAGAGACAAAAACGTCCACATCAGTTACAGAGAATGAAGAGAAGCACTCTAGGTTGATAGAAAAGAAGAATGAGGAAAATAGAAAGAGTTATGAAGAAGTACTCAAAGGAAGAAAGCATGGTCAACCAAAATATAAGAAAACTATTGAAGAAACATCTTCAAGAAGACCATTTGTGTTCAAGCCGCAAAGAAGCTTCAATCGTGATGATGATCAGTCAAGACATAAATTCAGAAGGACTACACCACAAAGAATATCATTCAGTCCCAGGTATGCAAATTTATTTTATGGTCATTGTTTTTATTGTACTAATTTTGCCCATAAGGTTGCAGATTGCAGGGATTATAAAATAAATGTTCAAGCAAGAAGTGCCTATGTGGTCGCATGTAACATTGAGTGTTACAAATTTCATAACTATGGGAACATAGCCAATGATTGTAGAAGAATGATCGATACTTCCATGAAAGAGAACACCGATATCAAATATAAGAAAGTATGTATAAGAAAACAGGAAGAACATGTGAACAAAGACTAGGTACCAGAGATCACATTATTGGAAATAAAATGAGATGAAGAAAATTCTATAGAGAAAAAGAAAGATGTTAGATACATAAAGGTTTGGAAAATAACTGAAAGAAAGGAAGGACAAGTAAATAAGGAACAGGTTCAAGAGATTTCACTTTCAGGAATTGTAGTGAAAGATGAATCCACAGACAAAAACAAAGAAATCAGAGATCAGAGAGATAATGAATCTACCAATGAAGATGATGATGACTCTACATCAGAGTAGGATTTTTTCTGAGCCATATGATTTAGAGACTCCCAAGTAATATGAATATTAGACAAGGGGAGTCTATGTGATAGCTTTGACAGACCAAAGAACCATCCTTCGAGCATCTTGCAGAGTTTGAGAAGACAGATTCAGAGCAGTCAGTTAGCATAAGTACAGTTTGATAGTTTAATCAAGACTTCATGATAGTATAGTGATAAATGAGTCAACATTATGGACAGTTGTGCAAGTAGAGTCTTGGACAATATGGACATAGATGGATTCGTAAGAACACTTAGTAGGTTTGGACATATATATGGCAGTGGACAAAATCATGGATTCATATTGTTAGGTAGCTACAGATGTAGTAGTGGGGGCCCAGAAGACCCATAGTGATAATAGTGGAGGGCATTCAATGTAAGGTGAATTAGGTCCACTATATTATTAAAGAAGGCCCACTATGGTAGTTTGATATAATAAATGGGTAGTTATATATAATAAATGTAAGAGGACTTCTTAGAAAGTTCTACTTCTAGAAGATTACTCCTCTTGAATGTTCTTAGGTGATGGTAGCACTATATAAAGAGGTTCAAACAATGTAATGGGATATGAAGAGAAAGATTGTGTTTGGAGATGAAGTTCATTAGGAGGAATCCCCCTCGAAGAGGCAAGTGAACATGAGAGGATCCCTTCAATAACATGATCCATTGTATGGTGTTTCCTTACCTCAAGGGATTGGTACTAATAAAGTGTGGTTTCTTCTATCTTTCTTTGTGGATCTATTGTGTATTCAATATTTGTGGTGATTATATTTTTAGATCAATTTAGGTTCTTAACAAGTGGTATCAGAGCACTTTCCTTGGTAGACATTATGGGCAAATATTTTTTATTTTTGTAGAGTTTCTTTTTCGGAGAAGAAAAAAGAGGACTGTGACATTCTAGAAATTTTTGGTATATTTCTGTGAAAAAATTGTAGAAGCAAGTTGCAGATGTGAGTTCCTCTCAGAAAAACACCCAAGTTGAAAAACAAAATTGTCTGAAATGGAGTCTGGGAAGTTAATATATTGAAGTTTTAAAATCTGCAATTTTTCAGGGTTTTTTCCGTGGATGGTGGCATGATTTTTTTTTGTTGTTGTATTTCTGTAGCATCTGAAGGCCGATTTTTTCCAAAAAAATTACAGATCGGAGTTCCTCTCACAATTTCACCCAATTTAAAAAACAAATCAACTAAAATGGAGTCCATGAAGTGAAGTTATGAGCATTTTAAATTCAACAGGTTTTTAGGGTTTTTCTAGAAAAACCCGTGATTTTCTGTCGTAACTTACTGTTCTATTTTTTGGGTTTTTTCATGACGGTTGCAGGACTGAATAGTTCATAGGGTGCTCAGATGGATATTTTCTCTCAAACCTTCAAATAAATTCTGCAAATTACTGAAGCATTCAAATTTCAATTGTATGACACATTGGATGCTAGATTGCATGACCTTGCAGATGGTCTCAATGATAGTTTTCGTAGTATTCATGATTCATTGGATAACATGTAGGAGAGATTTATTATGGTGGACATCAGGGATGAATATAATCAATAAATATATGCTTGGTATGATTTTGAAGCCGATTGTGATGATTGGTATATGGATAGTTGTCATTTCTGGGATGACAACCACTTTCATATTTTATTTGATGACTCTAATCCACCTTCTGTAGAGAGCATCATTGTGACAAATCGAGAGCCAATGATTATTACCAGTGTCCATCATGCATATTCTACAGTGGTATTATTCATTTCAGATTCTACTATGACCCTTTTCCACTATATGGATGGATCTTCTTATTTGGATCCACATGACATGTGTTCATCTTTGGAGCATCATTTTGAGTTGGTTATTGGGTTCCAAAATCTTCCACGGGGAGTTCACATGAGCACTTGGAAATGAGACCCAGACTTACAATGGTGGTTGGACTACTTCAACATGGTGGCTTTCCTTTCTACATGGGACCTTGGTTCTCCAGTATTCTTCAACATTATGGTCCACAATTATCCATGGGACCCTGGTATATGGTTGTACATCAAGCGTTGAGGACAATGCTTTCATAAGGGGGATGAAATGTTAAGTAGCTAGAGAGGTAGTAGTGGGGGCCCAGAGGGCCCATAGTGATAATAGTGGAGGCCATTCAATGTAAGGTGGAATAGGTCCACTATATTATTAAATAAGGCCCACTATGATAGTTAGATATAATAAATGGGTAGTTAGATAGAATAAATGTAAGAAGACTTCTTAGAAGGTTCTACTTTTAGAAGATTCCTCCTATAGAATGTTCTTAGGTGATGGTAGCACTATATAATTAGGTTCAATCAATGTAATGATATATGAAGAGAAATATTGTGTTTGGAGTTGAAGCTCATTAGGAGGAAGCCCCCTCAAAGAGGAAAGTGAACAGGAGAGGATCTCTTCTATAACAAGATCCATTGTATGATGTTGCCCTACCTCAAGGGTTTGGTAATAATAAAGTGTGGTTTCTTCTATCTTGCTTTGTGGATCTATTGTGTATTCAGTATTTGTGGTGATTATATTTGTAGATCAATTCGGTTTCTTAACACATATATTGGTTCAAAGACAAAGAAACATTATCATAATGGATGATAATTACATAGGAAATGGCTCAAACAATGCTAATGGATTCCAAATTGACATATATGTTTTGGACATTTGTAGTGCATACATCAATTCACATTCAAAATAGAGTAATGCTCAAAAACAACAATGACAAAACTCCCTACGAACTATGGAAAATAAGTATAGACAACAAGCTCTACATCAAGGTAACTCAAAGTAATATTTTATTAATTGAAATTTATGTTGATGATATTGTTTTGGAAGTACTAATGATAGGTTAAGCCAGAAATTTGCAAAGGATATGCAAAATGAATTTGAAATTTCATTACTTGGAGAACTATCCTTTTTTTTGGGTCTTTAGATATGTCAAAGAAACCAATGAATTTTTATTTCTCAAACTAAGTATATCAAAGAAATGCTAAAGAGGTTTGGAATGGAAGATTTCAAACCAGTTACCACTCCTATGCAAATCAATTGCAAGTTGAGAAAATATGATGATTCAAAGTTTACAGACTAGAGACAATACAAGTCAATGATTGGTGGATTACTATATGTGACAACATCCAATCCAGATGTAATGCAGATAGTTGGACAAGTGGCACAATTTCAAGAAGCACCAAAGGAATCACATGTATTAGTAGTGAAGAAGATTTTCAGATATCTCAAAGGAGCATAAGAGTTTGGATTATGGTATCCAAAAGGAAAGGATCTATCACTTATTGCCTACACAGATGCAGATTGGGTAGGTTGCATTGATGACTGACGAAGCACTAGTGGAACAATGTTCTACTTGAGTGAGTGTTTAGTATCTTGGCTAAGCAAGAAACAATCATCAATATCCTTATCTACAGCCGAGACAGAGTATATTGCAACAACAACATGGTGTACACAGGTTCTATGGATGAAACAAACTTTGACAGATATACAGGCTGAGTATGATGAGCCCATTCCAATCTATTGTGATAATACAAGCACCATCAGTATCTCAAAAAAATTAGTGATGTACTCCAAAAAGAAGCACATTCCAATCAAGTATCACTTTCTATGGGAACATGTTGCAGAGAAGAACATCAGAGTTGAATATGTGGGAACAAAAGAACAAGTGGCATACATCTTTACAAAACCGCTTCCACGGGAATCCCTTGAGTATCTTTGCCAGAGACTAGGAGTAATTTATACTCCAAAATGAATGCTTTTGAATGATTATCTTATATGTCTTAGATGTACACAAGGAAGCACCATAAATATGACAAAGGGGGAGAGATTTATGAAATGCAAAGGTAAATACTTGGAGAGAGAGCATAGAGACATGTTTCCAAGGGGAGCGATTGTCAGAAGGGAAGAATGAACAATATGAATTTAGAGTGATACCCTTTGTAAAAGGGGGAGATATTATTCATATGAAGGGAAAGAGAGTAATCAAAGTCTTATAAACACAAAGAAAAATTAAAGGCACATAGACAGGGGGAGCAGCCCCAAGGAGAGTTCAGTCAGGGGGAGTAGCCCCAAAGGGAGACACCCTTTTCCATTGATGTCAAATGGGAAGAGATAGAAACATTGATGAGGAGTATAAGCATGAATGTTATGATGACTAAGTGTTGCCATCAATGTTGGTGTTGCCATCAATGCCAAAGGAGGAGATTGTCAGAAACTTGGCTTAGGTTGATGGATAGTTGGTTGTCATTGATGTCAACCATTGGAGAGTGATATTGTATATTGATGTCAACCCTTAGTGATTGATGTCAACCCTTGGAGAACTCCTCACAGTTAGAGAGTTATGGCCATGAGAAGTTGGAGAACCCAGGTTTGGGTAATGGACCCAAGTTTGTTTGATGGATAATGGTACGAGTTTTGATATATTTGAAGGAAAAAATATTCTATATGGATAGTACATGTCATGATACTTCCAGTGGTATGTGGAACGCCACATAACTCCTCATGGTTAGAGAGTTATGACCATGTGAAGTTGGAGAACCCTCATGAGTCATCTAGAAGCCCCAAAATGTCAAAGTAGTCAAAGTGGTTTAAGAGATTTTAGAAGGTAAATAATAAAGTGAAGTGATGAGTGTAAAATAAGTTAAATTGAATACAAAATAAATTATTTAAATAATAAAGTTAATGAAGAAATTACTAAGTTGGCAAGTGGTTAGAAGTGGGTTAGCCCTAAAATAAGGAAAGTGGTTTAAGATGGTTAGAAGGTAACCCCTTGAGGTAAAGTGAAGTGATGAGTGTACTATAAGTCAAAGTGGATACAAAATAAATTATTTAAAAATAATAAATTTAATGGATAAATTACTAATTGGACAAGTGGTTAGAAGTTGGTTAACCCTAAAATAAGGAAAGTGGGTTAAGATGGTTAAAAGGTAACCCTTTGAGGAAGCTACATGAAACTATAAATAAGAGGCAAGGCTCTCTCATTTTAATCACACTTGAGCATATTGAATATCTATAGATGATTGAGGTAAGAAAATTATATATAAGCCGAATTTGAGAGAGAAGGTGAAGTAAATAAGGCCCAAATTCAAGGGAGGATAAATTAATTTGATGATTCTTTCTAAGGTATGTTATTTATAGGTCATCTCACCATTTTCACAATAATTGTTTTTCTAGAATGATTCAAAAGATGCAATTGATAGGCCATTGAGAAAACATATCCAAATATACGTGGTACAAATTTAATCTTGTGGATTGTTGTATTTTTGGAGTTACACTCCGTGGAAAATAGGGTTTGTGGTTAGTCCTGAAACTAGTCTAAAACATGTGTTTCGGGTAAAAACATCATAACTTGTTCATAACAGATCCAAATTCAGTAAAAAAAATGTGTTGGTTAGAGTACAATTTGAATTATTTTGTGTAATATTTTTAGATCCATACAACAAATATTTCGTGCAGGGAACACTCTACAAGTTCACTCTCTAGAATAAGCCAAAATTCAACAAGGTATGCCATTTTTTCTATAACTCATTTTCTGAGAGGTTCCAAGTAGTGAAGTATGGAGGAATTACATAAAAGACACTGAATAACATTGTGTACCATTTTTAGATCTTTATTCATTACAAGTACATAGTTATGATTATTTCAAGTTAGAGTTGTTGACTAATCCAAAATTAGTCACGTGAGACTAAAGTAAAGTTTGATGAAAATGCTAGTGTCTTGTTGTTAAAGTTAATGAAGGTTTGTAAGTATGTGATCATATACACCAGGTCTATTACAAAGTTACAAATAAGATTTGGATGATGAAATTGATGAGGGATTTTGGTTGAGGTACATGTTGGGTACATGGTTGAGATAAGTAGTTGATGAGTTGGCACACACATGAGGTGTATAGTTGATGATGTTGGTACATTTGGATGAGTCATAGTTTATGTGTATTTGATACATGATTGGTACATAATTGGTACATGGTTGGAGACACTTGTTAGTAGTATTGTTGACACATGGTTTATGGATGATGTAGCATACTTGTCTTGGTGTATTATTAGAAGTACATATTGATATTGGTGATGCTTATGAGTTGTTGTGTTATGCTTGGTTGATGCACATATTTGAGAGTTGTCTTGGTGATCGATCATGGTGAGTAGATCCGATTTGGTTGATAATATTGATGAAACATGTTTTTGTGATAGGTTGTTTGGATAGGTTGTTGTGACAAGTTATTTGTACAAGTTTGGTGCATGGTTGATGCACTTGTTCATGGTATAGGTTGAGGTACAAGTTGGTTCATGATTGATGCACTTGTTTATGGTACAGTTTGATTATAGGTTGAGGTACAGGTTTATGCATGGTTGATGCATTGCTTATTTATTGGTACAAGTTGTTTGGTACAGGTTTACATAAGTATATCTCACAGTGATAGTGTGATAGTGGTTCCATCATTCTACTTCTACGTCAGGGTGGTTGGATGGGGCAAGGACAGGTGGCTGTAGCCACATTCTGATTGTAGCCGAAGAACATAAGGGGTTGTAGCTTCCTTCTGGTTATAGCCAGAGAATTGGGGAGTTGGAGCTTCCCTCGGGTTGTAGCCTGAGAAACTAGGGGGTTGGAGCCTCCTTCTAGTTGCACCTGGAAAAAAAAGAAGTTGGTGCTTCTAATGAATGTAATTCTTCAAGACATATAAGAAAACACATTCCATGGTTTTCTCCCGCTTTGGGTTTCCATGTAAAACACTTGTGTATTGTGTATGTGTGTGATTGCTCATTTGTTCATCATTTATTTACTCTGCAAATATTGGATGATAATTCTACATTGATATAACACTTTCATTTTCTGGTGAAAAAGGATCAAATTGCTCTATTAGTAATTCAACCCCCCCTCTGTGTAATCCAACAGAATGATGTGTGGTATATTGTTCTGAAACTTAAAGGGAGGTTTGCAGTGACTTCCAAATTGATATACAAGATCAAACACATAGTTGACGTGAGTATCGAGAGGCACAAAATGAGATTTGTTGCTAGAGGATTCTCTTAGGTGGAGGGAATAGATTATGACGAGACATTTGCTCTTGTTGCTCGATACACTTCTATCCGGATGATCTGCAACATCCATGGGTTGGAGAGTACATCAGATGGATGTAAAGACAACCTTTCTCAATGGAGATATTGAGGAAGAAGTATACATCGAGAAACCATATGGTTTCGTGATACATGAGACAGAGTCTCATGTGTGCAGGTTGAAGAAGGCCTTGTATGGACTCATTCAACCACCTTGAGCTTGGTATGCGAGGATTTATGGACATCTGATGCTTTTTTTGGGCTTCAACAAAAGTGTTATTGATACCATCCTGTACTATAATATTGTTAATGGTGAGTCCTTGATTTTGGTCCTCGACGTTGATGATTTATTCCTCACCGATACAGAGAGCCTTATTGTTGAATGCAAGTATGCATTGGCCTCTAAGTTTGAGATGAAGGACCTTGGTATGATGCACTACTTCTTGGGACTAGAGGTGTGGCAAAGAACGAATGTGATCTTCCTGAGTCAGGGGAAGTACACAGTTGAGATATTAAAGAAGTTTGGGATGATGAACTTAAATCCCATGGATACACCAATGGTGACGAATATAAAGAAACTAAGTATGTATTCTTCCAATTTTGATGAAATTGATACGACCCTGTACAAACAACTGATTGGATCATTGATGTATCTAATTAACACCATAACATATATTTTCCATGCAGTGAATGCACGTAGCCAATTTATGAGTTAGTCAAGATAAACACACTGGATTGTTGTGAAGCATGTGTTGAGATACCTGCAAGTCACAATTGGAAATGGTCTGAGATATACTTCCAGTATTGATGTGATATGGAAGGAATATATTGACTCTGATTGTGTAGGGAGTGCAATGGACATAAAGAGCACCTTCGGGTGTTGCTTCACTTTGGGATATTCCATGGTTTCTTGGTGTAACAAGAAACAAACTTCTGTGGCTTTGAGCAAGACAGAAGAAGAGTACATTGCATTAAGTATGTCAGTTCGTGAAGAAGTGTGGATTCACAATGTCCTTGCAAATTTATCCAAACATGTACTAGATTCCACCATTAGTCATTATGGTAACCAAAGTTGTGTGAAGATCTCAGATAATCCAGTGCTTCATGAAAAATTGAACCACATTGAGATCAAGTACCATTACATCCGAGACATGGTACAAAGGAAGGAAGTACTGGTGTTGTACCTTCCTATAGATGAGCATGTTGTTGATATTCTTACCAAACCATGATGAAGTTCAAGTACTTCCATGACAGACTCGGTGTGGCAGAGAATTCCTCCCTTGATGAGAGGGAGTGTTGATGTTTGCAGCTTCTTAAGACATTCTCCAGATCATACTCTTCTCTGACTGAGTTGAGTTGATCAGTGATGAAACTTATCCAAGAAGGGATAAGTGGGACACTTATCCGAGAAGGTATAAGTGTGTTTGGGAGTATATCCCAGCGTCCCACGTGGAGAGAACATGAGGACATGTCAAGGGAGTTGAACCTTGAAATCACACACTATGTGAGTTGACCCTAGTGTTTCTATAGGGTGTAGCCTCTAGAAGTCCACATGGGAGTGCCATGTGTGACAAACTTTCTCCAGATCGTACTCTGTGATTGAGCTGAGTTGATATGTGAGGACACTTATTCGAGAAGGGATAACTACGTTTGGGCTTATATACCGACGTCCCATGTGGAGAGAACATAAGGAAATGTCAAGGGAGTTGAGCCTTGACATCACACACTATGGGAGTTGACCCTAGTGTTTCTAGAGGGTGTAGCCTCTAGAAGTCCACATGGGAGTGCCATGTGTGAAAAACTTTCTCCAGATCGTACTCCTTTGTGATTGAGTTGAGTTGATCTGTGAGGACACTTATTCGAGAAGGGATAAGTACATTTGGTCATATATCCCAACGTCCCATGTAGAGAGCACATGAGGATATGTCAAGGGAGTTAACCCTTGACGTCACACACTATGGGGAGTTGACCCTAAGTGTTCATAGAGGGAGTAACCTCTAGAATTCCACATGGGAGTGCCATGCGTGACAAACATTTTTCTACTATGGCGGTTGTGTACCACTGGCGGAGACTGTACATCTCTGTACAATAATTGTGTACTACTATGGAAAGATACCTCCCTATATAAGAGGAAGTATTGATGTTTCAACATCGAGCATACCTTCTCCTAGATTGGGCTACAGACCAAGGGAGATATGATACATTTATCATAAAGTGCACTTGTGGTAAATGGGCCCAGATGTAGTCCTTCCTTGACAATGACAAGGAATAATATGGACTCAAGGTGCTTGAAGTGATTTTCATGTGTTAGTTATCATCAAGCTGGCATGGTATGTGTCCTAGTCAGGACACATACTTTTCACTCACATGTATGTACTTGTGGTGAAAGATCCTGGTGTGGTATGTGTCCTAGTCATGGTGATTTGAAAAAGAATAATAAAGAATCAATATGCTATATGCTATTACATGCAGACCCAGAATGAGGTTGATCTTAGAGAGAGTTAACTGGCTCAGAGGGAGAGCCACATAAAGAGTTTCTCCTCGGTTCAGGTGGGAGAAAAACATCTCCCAAGACTGAGATACACTTGTCATGAGTCTAGGGTGAAGTTTGTATAATTCAAAGATAAGCTTGGCATGATGCAGAATGTCTCCCTCATTGAGAGGGAGTGTTGATGTTTGGTCAACATCGATAAGACATTCTCTTAGAATAATAGTTAATAATATAATTATTGACTATTAAATATCATATATAATAAGTAAATGATAATTATAAATAGTTATTGATTATTCAAGGGACACATCCTTTCATGGATGATCACCATATGTTCTGTATATATGGAACACTCATCATTGTAATAATATATCGACCATATCTTATATGAAGAAAAACAACAATATTTAGTTACAAGGACTTCCTACAGTGATTTAACAACTGATAGTTGAAAGTCATGGTCCAGAATGAAGTCGTAGGTTGCAATAAAATTTCTTTTTAACTTAATAGCAACACCCTGAGCCTTCTCCATATTTTGAGGTTCCTTACACCTGAGAAAAATACCAAAAATTCCATCAAATGACTCAAGATAAAAAAATCAAAGCATAAGCAACATTAGGCCTTATAGTAATAGGATTTTTTAAATAATTCTTAGAAAACCAAGCATTAAAATCAGTTACAATCTCATCCCCATTCTTTTTAATATTATCAAAAGCATTAATTAATGAAAAATTGTTCTGTTTATCCACCCATCTTTCAATGAACTTCTCTTGGAATGAATCCCATCCATTGATGGAAGCATCTAGAAGGGACTTGTACCATTTTTGTGCCTCTCCATCAAGGGTTGACACAAACATCCTCATCACCATATCCTCATTTTTCACGCCAAAATTCTCCACCACTGTTAAAAAATCACCCAAGTGATCCTCATTTGATACTACAAAAGTCCCCGCAAACTAAAGTAAGAGTTAAATATAGTCACCTACAGGGAATTCATAAGGATAATCTGGGAATGCAACAAAACTTAGTGGGTCAAAAACAAAGAATATCCACCTTCCTAGTGGCCTCATAGTTGCGACCATATTGTTAATTTGAGATAGACAAAAACATAGCTACTATCCTACTACTAGCTTGAGTTGAAAATAAAACCAAAGGTGAAGATGTCAAAGTTACAATCACCATAGTAATCATCAAAAATAACTTACCAAAAAACTCAATATGCTTACCAACTTCGAGAGGAGTTCCTAGTGAAAGAGTAGCCTTGTTCTAGGAAAAATATTAGAGTTTGTTCAAGCTCAAAACTAGACCTTGTGAGGGAATTGAAACTGAAATATCTTCTTATGTAAGTCCCTCGTGGAGTCTCCCAATGTATCTTGTGGAGTCGCCAGATCATTTAAGAGAAAGTATAACAAACAAAACAAAAACTCACCAATGCCATGCTTCCAAGGCTTACGTTCCCCGACAACAACGCCAATTTGTTATCACACTTTTTCACCCTCCAATATTTGATATAATTAAAATAAACATTGGAAATGGGGCTAATTCAAGGAGATAATGCCCCAAATTGTCATGGGCAAGCCTCCTCTCAGTTTTAGATGGTGTGAGCTAACTTCAGGGGGGAGTCCCTAGGTACCAGTTGCTGATTTGTAAGCTGATTTTCTGCAATAAACACACAAAAAACAACAACAAAATGCCTTGGACAACGTGTAAACACACCACCAAAGCGTTAGGAAAATATAGTTTTAAGTTGCTTGGAGGAATCTTGTAGTGTTAGCATGAGAGAAATGAAAGAAATGAGGAAAGAAACCACTTAAATGATAGATGAATATCACAATAAATGGTAAATAACTACTAATCAAATTGCAAGAGTAAGAACATAATACCGATAAGAAGGAAAGTTTGAAAAAAACACAACACTTATTTGTTAAAGGCTTGCCAAAGGGTTGATTGTGCAACAATAAACAAGTCCAAAACCGATACAATGATTATCCTTTCTCAAAGAGAGAGTAGCTAGACTAGGAGAGAATAAGGAAAGAGATGGAGAGATAGTGTATGTTGTTGTTTAAAAACTCTGACCATAATACCATGTAATTGAACCTTCAATATATAGTGTGAAGAGGGCATGCTTTACCATAAGAGACCAATGAGGCGCATGTGAGAAGGAATAGGAATAGGGAAGCACATGAGTAAATAAGAGTGTAGAAGCATGTGCACAAGATAAGTTGATGATGAAGGAGTGTTAACTTGTGTGAGAAGGAGAAGTGTTTATCACATCGGAGGACAAGACATGTGCTCATGATGAAATGTGCACCCTATTTCTTAGGAGAAAAGTGCACTAGAGGAGTAGGAGTGGAGAATTAGAAACCACGTATGAGGTTTGAAGGGTCTAAGAAAGGGCATGTGAAGAGGAATGCACAAAGAAGTAGGAGATAGGAAGGGTAGGTGGCACATGCATGAAGAGAAGAGGGAGTAGTCAAGAGAAAAGTGTCATAGGTGTGAGAGAAAAGAGAGAGTGTGGGGCCCATTCTTGGATGAAGAAGGAGATAATGAGAGAAGGGGAAGGTACTTTGGTGTCTTAAGGACATATGTCGATTTGAATCACACTTTACCACCTTTACACGAACTAGGGTTATTCCATTTTCATTGTTCGACTTGTGGAGCATAGCTCAACTTGGTTTGGATAAAGAACTTGCCTGGTCGTTGTGGAAACTGTCCCAGCTCTGGTATAAACTCACCATTGGATACAATAAGTAAACCAACTCCTAAGCATATTTTGCATATAATTTGTTTGTAATGATTAAGTTTTGTCTTTGTTTGCTAGTCTTGCATTTAAACGTGGTATCTTTCCCTGTCTTTTGTTTCTTAGAAAATTGTTTGAGGAATATAATGAAAGAATTGGTGGCTATTGAATGTAAACGGTGGAAAATTTTTCAGTTGCTATTGGTCATTGTCTATTCTCTCATTTTCCATCTTGGGTCTGTCATTTATGTTGATGAAAGTTTGTAAATAGTTGAATTGGATATGGGTTGAATTTTTCTCTGCTATAGCATTCAAAGAAACAAATATTTGAACTTGAGTTGGTTCTTTACTGTCAATTATACAAGCTATACAATTTCTAAAGTATTGGGTCAGACACATTTGTTTGGTATGCACATATATTAAGAGAATTTGAACATGAGTTTATTTGTTGTGAAGTAGTGATGAAGTTTGTTATGAGTTCAACATGTTATTGTTTTTAAAGATTCTCATTTCTTGCATGTTGTTTGGTTTTTTATGCTTTGACTCAGGTCACTCTTCTCGACCCATGACCCCAAATGGGTTTTAACCTAGGTTCTTATTGTTGTAAGGGAATGATTGGTTGATCCCCTTTTGCTGCTCATACAAGAAAATATTCAAACCCAAGTTCATTTGAATTAAAATCCATGCAAATTATGTTGGGGATGCGTGAAAACACTCTCGCTACTTACAAGTTTAAAAGGTATTTTCTATTACCCGCATTATCAATACAATTGAAAACCCAACTTTTTTTGCTACGAGCAAAGTCGATTTTTGTTTGTTGTTTGAAGGTTTGGGTCTCAACTCTCATTAAAAACTAGGATTATGAGCAGAGGATTTTGATTGATTGTTTCCTTTACTGTGGTTTTGAACTTGTTATGTATCTTGATGATTTTTGAGTTGGGATATGTGCCATGACTCTACCTTAACGGGTTTATCTATGTTGATAAAAAATGAATGTATCATTTTCTGTTGACTTTACGTTGGATCGTTTTCACATAACCTTACTTTATTATTAACCTACAATCACGATTGGATGGCATTGATGAATAAAAATTGGTTAAACTATATTGTGATTTTGATCGATATCATTGACCGGTTAAAGAAAATAATCATGTGAAGGCATGCTAAAAGTGTTGGCTAAGTTTTGAAGTTGTTACATAGACTTAACATTTTTCCTCATGTATCTCACTTTTCATAAAACTATTTCCCTTTATCCCGTTCCTTTATAATTCATTTTTACATTCTCTTTTCCCTATCTATGTAATTAAAAGACATGTTATATCTGGCCTACAATTTGAATGATGGAGAATTGTTTTCCGTGGACATGGTGTATAAAAAAAAAATATTGTTCAACATGTGCAATCGAGATTTTAAAGGTTTAAGATGATCCTTTCATGATTTATAAACAATGAACATGAACTTTCATCCATTTTTTTCATTTTACCATTTTTTGCAAATTACAATTCCTTTTATCATTTTCTTAATCATATATATATTCTCCCTTTCATGCATTCTCTGGTTTATATGTTCAAAAGAAAATACAATCGATTATATACATAAGTGTTTTTTATAGAATTTCAAGATCAGATTTTGAAATTATGAAATGAAATTGGGTGATTTCATAGTTATGGATTTTCTTCCATTATGTTTCATTTATCCATTCATATCTCTCTTTGATGCTTGACGATCGTGTTTCTCAGAGCCAATACTTAATCATGTTTGACAAATTTTAATTGATGTTTATTATGCTAGTTTGTATCTTGGTTTGAGTATTTTTCACTAATGTGATTACGATAGCATATAGATGAGTTTCTTTAGTCGTGGTAGTAATTGTAGTGGTAACAGGGGAAATAGAGGTCAAAGAGGAAGAAGGATTAATGTTTTTTCACAACGAGACATAAATAAAAGAATGAGATTCTTGATCCATTTCAATTCCAACTCAGAGGAATTCAATTAGTTGGTGCAAACCGACTATTTGAATCTTGTTGGCCATCTTGCTTTTCATCCACCTCAAGCACTTGTTTCTCTTTCTTTGCAGTCTTACCCAAGCATAACTAATTTTACTGAGCCACCTCATATACACCCAACTAATGATGACTGGGAAAACGTACCTGTAAAGCCTCCCCTTGGTATATTCCATTGGCCTAATGTTTCATTTCCTCCGCCTCCTCCTATACATCCTATTCCTCTTGTTTCTTTTGCAGCTTCTCATGCTCACTTTGTCCAAGTTCCTAGAAATTATAAAGCATTTCCCCTTTAACCTCAACTAGATAAAGGAAAAGGGCCTGTAATTTCTATAAGCTCCAATTCATCTGATACCTCCTCTTATACAATCAAGACTCTCCCTTCCAAACCTGAAGACAATGAAAGAAAAATAACTTTTGATGACATGCACCTTGAAATGTCAAGAGTGGAAGTAAAGAAGTTTGCTCATCCAAACTTACTGAAACATAAGGTTGCTTTTTCAGAGGGAAGTAGACAAAGGGAGGCTTCTTCAAATAAAATTTTTACTTCGGATTTTATTTTTATTATTTGATGATACTATCACTTTGACATTCGAGGAATATTTTTGGGACAACAAACATGATATTATTTTTGAAAAACTTTTATATCATGCCATTATAATGTTTTGGGAGATACAATTGTTTTGATGATGTGACATATTCATATTGGTTTCTTTTGATATATTTTCTGATGTTGATATATGCATGATATTTGAGTAAATTTGGAGTTACAAATGAAATGTTGGAAATAAAAGAAATAAAAAACATATAGGGGGCCCACCTATTAATTATTATTAATCATTATTTACCCTTATTATAAAATAAAGTAGTCCTATCCTAATTAAAGTTATTTAACTTTATAACAAAAGGTAGTTGAATCACTTGAACTACTTTTTGAAGACATAAAATGAGGAAATCAAGGACAAACAAGGATATGTGAAAATAGAGAGAGATACTTCTAATAAAGTTTGCTCTTTCCTCAAGTGAGAACACTCATTCATTCATTCATTTCCTAGTTTCTTTAGATCTAATTTATCTTGTTGATAGTAGATTTATTCTAAAGGTGGAGAAAGAAAGGATCGAGAAGCATTGATTATTGATATGCTCAAAAGTTTATTCATTCATCTTGATAGTCTATTTAGTCTTAATTATAAGTTTTGAATTTAGTTTCAATGCTAATTAATTCTAGTTTTGCAAATTCAAGACTATGATGCACTTGTATCTTGGATTGATCCTCTTCAATTTCCAGTCTTCATCTTCTTCTTTGAGACATCGATTGTCTATGTATGAGTTGAATTAAATCTTAGACTTCTAAATCTAATTCTGATCCAAACTCTCGCACGAGTTTGTAAAGAGAAACTTGGTTGTAACTCAAAATCATATCAATAAAATCATCTGCTAATTTCTTTTCATTCTTGAGACTTGTTGTGTATTGGATTTTCAGATTTATGTTATCTTGCATTTACTTATTCAACTGTTTAGAAATTTTATTTGCAAGCATTTTTTTATATTTTAATGTTTTTTTACATCAAAGCATACAAAACTTATCATAGAATCAGGTGCACAAACTTATTTCTTGAGGGATGATTGATATTTTTGACAGGCTATAAGCCCAGGGTGAAAGCCCGCCTATCTCACCTAACCTAGTGAGATTCAAAAATTGTTGAGTGAGAATATATCCATTCCTTACCTCAATGTCCACAACTT
>ML807557.1:111494-139439 GCA_009831015.1 Picea engelmannii
ATATGGACATTTAAGCACCAAACCCTAGCCTTATGGTTTCTTCAAACCTGAATTTTATTAATGTGATGTATTTTCTAGACTTGAGAAATCCTTAAATCAACCCACAAGAAGTTAGATAATGTCTTGAAGCACAATTCTATAGGGTCGCTTTGCCTTATTAGGGTTAGATATAATCAATTAAGCAAAAACCCTTGAAAATTTTTGGCGTAAGAAATGAAATAATTAATGATTTATGCACTAGACTAGGAAAAAAATCCAAATTAAGATTTTTCTTTGATTTTTCAATGTTATATTTTTTTTGAACAAACAAAAAATAAAAGATTTTGGGTTTGGGGTTGGTTGTTGGGAGAAGACAAGTGCCTTATTCCCACTATGGATTATGGGGTCAAGAATTATTCCCCTCTAAGAATTGGTCATTCTTATCTTAAATATTAGGGTTAAGAGATTATAACCCCTAGAGTAGAATAATCTCTTAGCTAATCAAGATAAGGTATGAAGACAAAGACCTTACAAGAAGGGATTCCATAAGAGAAAAACCTTCGCCAACAAGATCATCTATAACTTGAATAAAATACTTAAAATCCTTGTCAATGAATCAAGGGGAAACACAAAGAAATGTATTGAAAATTTACCCACGCTAGCAAGAGAACAAGGAAGGAACCAACTCTAAACCGTCTTCTCTCCAAGTGGTATAGTAATCATTCAATGGATTGATCTTGAAATCTAGTAGAAGTCTTGAACTATCACAACAAAAATTTTATGCACCAAGAATAAACCAAGAAAGAGAGAGCTCCAAGAATTGACACCAAAACCTCCAATACGTAGATCTTCAAAAAATTGTATTCTCAAAAGATATCCATCAACACAAACAATTTGGAATGAGAGGAGAACCTCTATTTATCAATAAGGTTTCTACATCATTCTCATTCTTTATTGTTTTTTCGTCTTCCTAAAAATTTAGCCTAGGAGATATAAAAATGTTACTTTCCATCCACATCATGAATGAGTCTAAGTCAAGATACATGTAAAACATTCCACATGTACATAAAACCCTCCAAGAGAGGGGGTTGTTCCACAAAAGAGATGGATAATTTGTGAATAAGCTCAACGTTCCTCTTGAAATGCATGGTACAACCATCAAATCATGGTGTAGAATCCCTCCAAGGAAGAAAAGTGCCAACGTCTACCATCCAAAGGTGGAACGAGTTCATGGATGAAGTGAAAATACCCCCAAGAAGTAGACAACTTCTCTAATCATTCTTACAAATCTTTAAAACATGTATACAAGGTATGAGCATGTCCATATCTCAAACAAAGATGCCTCCACAAAGCATGGAAAGTGACCCTCCAAGTCAAAATGGGCCATAAGACCCTCCAAGGCCTATTATGGCATCCACATGTGTGAGGTAGGCTCTCATATCAAGTAATAAATGTCTCAAAACGTGATGAATTAAGAGATCTCTCTTGGATATTCAACATGGCATGTCAAGAGAAAACCCATGTATGTGTAAATAGCCCCAAAGTGCCTCAGATGATGTGACTAGTGCCTTGGGATCTATGTATTGTGTCAATATCTATGAAACCACCCCAGGAAATGTAAAACTAAGTGAGAATATGCAGAATCATCTCCAAGGGTAAACATATCCAATGGTAGATGGCCAAAGTGTGACAAATACATAAGATATGGGTCCATTCTTAGACATAAGATAAGTGTGATTTAAATAGGTATGACAATCTTTACAACATGAGCAACACTTTTACATTAAATACAAAGAAGTGAGAAAAACTAGAAGTTTCCCTAGATCATGTGTCCTAGTAGATCCATCATAGGACCCTCACATATTGACTTATGTCATAAATGATCGACATGGTGACAACTTAATTCCACCAAGGGTAAGTCATCCTAAGCCATAAAAGCAAGGAATATCTTGAAATGGGAACTAAAAGAATGAACCATGACTAACCACAAGGGATCTGGCGATACCACCTAGGTCCTTCATTTTTACATAGATCATCTAAGCATGGCCCAATACAATACATGAATACAAATATGATCACACTTTTGGCTCATCATGATACAATGATACACATAATATACTCATATGATGGATCACATCTGGCGAAAAAAATATAAGGTGCACTGAAATGAATATGTGTAACAACTAGCTCCAACTCGAGGACATGTGCTCATCTTGAGAGTGCATGAGAACTCCAGAATATCCAAAACCTATAGACCTGAAACATTCTTAGCAAATGGATGTCAAATACAAGGGAGGGGTGAAGACACAAGTGTCTTGTGGCTTCCCTAAAATATAAGTAAATCCATGTGTAAATGAAATATAACCAAGCACGTGGTAGTAGCACCATATCTTAAAGAAAATACATACATGTGAGAAACATCTTACTTTATTCTAAACAAAAATGAAAAATCTGTAAATCAATATAATGGAACATAGAAATAAGAAAGGCAAAGAGACTTACTATTGTACAAGGATGCCCCATGGCATAATATATTACCTTCAAGGAACATCTTCATAACTTACCCATTCATGGGACAAGGAAGTCTCTCACCATTCAGGTGACTAAGATAGAAATAAATGTTACCTACAACATCATCAATTTTATAAGGAGCCAACCAAAGGATTTTGAACTTACCATGTTTACCTATCTTTTCATTCCTTTTGTTTCACATGAGAACAAGATCATCTTTCTAGAAATTTCTTGGGAAGGCCTTCTTGTCGAACTTTGTCTTTGTTTTTTCTTGAATCTTTACTAGATGATCAAAGGCGTGTCTTCGATTCTCATCAAGCTCTATCAATTGGTTGATTCTATTTTGTAATGCATCTTGGTCAAATGAAAATTGTTGCATTATCTTGTAGATCATGATCTTCAAGTGAATTGGCAAAGTTACTTCCATCCTGTAGACTAATTCAAATGGGCTCTTCCAAGTATAATTTTTCATGGTTATCCTATCAACCCATAGAGCATACTTGAATTTATTATCCCAACTTTTCTTGTTATCCCCCACAATATTTTTGATGATGGTCATTAAATTCTTGTTACTTGATTTTGCAAGACCATTTACTTGAGGGTAATAGTTAGAGGAATGGGATAGGACAATGCCATAGTTGAAACAAAAGCTTGACAACTCCAAAGACCTAAAATATTTGGCATTGTCGACGATGATATTTACTTCAAGAAACATTTGTAACTCTTTTTGAATAAGGGGAGTCGACTTCGGATTAATCTATTTCAACTTTTGTTGGAAAGGTTTGGCATCCTCCTTTAAGGGTATATTATTCTAGATTATATCACCCTTGTAAGATTTAAAATCGTCATAAGACCAAGAAAATGCATATTGTACTCTATGATCAAATCCTCAATCTCTTTTGTTTCTTCGTTTGAAGTTCCCTTGCCAATTTTCACAATCTTAGGACTTCTTGGGGATCTAATGTTTATTTCCATGTATTCATCGGACTTAACCATATATTTCTTTTCCTTGTACATATCATGTCTATCAAACATCCTTTTCAAAGGAACTAGGACAGTGAGATTCTTTTTGTTTATTAATTGCTCTTGGTAATTTGTTCCTTTCTCTTTGCAATCAATTTCATTCTCAACAAACTATTGAAGGTTATTTATGACTTATAATTTTGGAATCATTATCAAAAACTTTCCAATGATCAACATTATCAAAAACACAAGTTCTAAATATGATATCTAACTTCCCACCTTCCAATAAATCTTTGCACGATTGGAGAGTTGAAGAGGCCACAACTAAAGCATCAACTTTCTCATATAAAATTTTAAACTTTTCTTCTATAGAAAACACATCAAACCATTCCATGGAATCCCACATGATATTCTTATATTTCTTAATCTTCCATTTTTACAAGAGAATTGACCTTTGTCACCTTGGATTTAAAAAATCTTAATTCCCATATCTTTAACCATGTTCATTTCAAGTTAAAGTGCTTCATATTTATCCACATTATTCACTGCTTCAAATTCCAAATGAAAGGCATGAAACAAAGTGTCACTCCTGGGAGAGACAAACCCCACTCATGTACTAGCCCTTGTTCTAGACTTAGCTCTATCAAAGTTCATTTTCCAAATTTTGTTGACATTTTCCTTGGGAGTTACTTTAGTTTCTAGCACAATATGAGATCCTAAATCTTCCTCATAACAAACCAACTCATTCATAGGATCTAAGGGGTATTCAACATGATATCTTCTTATTTGTTCATAGTGGAAAGTCATAAAGGTATTCTCATAAGTAGGGATAGTAACATAATATAGGTCCATTTGGTTTCTACCTCCAAAATTGGTAGCACACTTACAATATAAAAGCATTCCCCAAGCATCTGGAACATCAATGGCAACCACATCCATTAAAAATGAAATGTCGTGATAGACTACTAATCTTACACGAAGATATTTGATTAAACCACAAACTTTGACTTCCCTAGAATACATTGAATATATATTTCTATATGGTATTGTGGCTTTTAATCCCAACTGCTTCATTACAGTAAGAGACATTAGATTGGTTGAGGCTCCAGAATCCAACATGTAATTATGCAACAATAAGTCACCCACTACCAAAGATATGAAAAAGGGTTGGTGACTTGGGTTCTTCCTTCCTTCTTGACTCATGGTTTGGAGAATAATGGGGGCATATTTGTTGTCATCTACAACTCGGGTTGATTTTAGACTCATCACTCAAAGCCCCAAAAATTTCTTAATTTGATTTCTTACATAGTGAATATCTAACAATTCAATAATGGGAAAGGGTATATTGGCATTTCCAATCCAGTTTGTTACATCCAACTTTGTCTCAAAAGGATTACTCGTTGAAGGATTACTTTGAGGTGTCTCCACACTTGGTCCTATAGGTTGATTATATTTTTCAAGTAGCTTCAAAGGACCTTGTTGATATCCTCGAGGAGGGTTACCTTTTCTTCTTTGATAGCTCACAACTTTAAACCTATTGGTGTACATATTTTGAATTTTCTCTTGAGATGGATTCACACCAAGAATTCTAGCAACCCTTTTTTCCTCTATGGACTTGTTCTTGACTTGTTGCATGCTTTCTTGGGACAAGGTGAAATTTTTTATTCCCTCAAATGTATTGTTGCAGGAATACACATAACCCTCATCATATTTAGGATTAGGTTTAGTAATATCAATGTACATAGCACAATTTATTTCACCATGGAAACTATCACGAGCCTGAAAATAATAAGGTGCATCATGATCAAGCATATTGGTTGGTTCCAATGTTGTGGGAGATATTTGATTGGGAGGAGGGCCCCGATACCCATTCCTAGGAGGAATCTTATTCTATTGTTGATTCCTTTCCACTTGAATAATTTTATTTTTTAAGGCATTTGTGATTTGCAAGAAGTTTGTTTCTAATCTCTTCATTCCTTATAGGATGGTGGAGAGAGGATTAGGGGTGAGCTCAGAGATATGAATGAATTTGGGCTTAGTATTGACTCTATCTCTATGAGGATTAGGATATACGACTTTCCTAACCAAACCCAATTGTCATCGAAACTCACGGATTTTTCTTAGAATCCATTAGATCAATAGGCTTGACTTCATTAAAAAAAAATTGGGTTGGCCCTGAAAATAGTTTAAATATTATAATAAGATAGTGGTTGGGATAGGCTAATGGATTTGAGGAATATATTGAATAACTTTATTGCATCTAAGATTAAATTTATACATTTTTTTCATTTTCATTATTCTTTGTATTATTTAAGGCATTCAAAAGAAACCTACTATTTATCCTTTCCAACCATCTGTCAAAGAAAACAATTTTACTAACATTAAGAGAATTAATACCATTATCTAGCATATTTATTTAATGACATATAAAATCATTTATAAATCACATCAAGATATTCAATTGAAATATCTCTAACAAAATCCATGAAAGCATCCTAATGTTCAATAGCACCAATAACATTATCACCATGAAACAAAGACATTTTTCCAATGAGCTAGACAAAACATGAGGATGACCTGCAATGTTAGAGAAATCAAATGGTTCATAACAATTCGTGAACCAAGGAGAAGCCATTTGATTTTTATTAAGACAAATTGATTTGTCAATAAATAATTTTCTTATATCTTGAAAAGATTCAAGTCCTAATTGATTATTTACTTATTTCGTATTAAGCCTATATTTTCTTCTTCTATAAACAATCTCATGTTCAAGCACAAGACGAACAATACCTTGGGAATTTGTTCTTGTAGAGTATGTTTTTGTTATATTTTTTTTAGTTGGAGCTTCCAGATGAGACAATTTAGATTATCACTCACAAAAATCTCATCAATATACACATACAAAAATAAACCCAACAAATACCCGAAGATGGACTTTATGCCCGACAATGGTGGAAAAAATGTTACCCTATGAACTAGAACCCTTGTGAAAATTCCCAACATAGGTGATAACTTGGAGCAATAAGATGGGAAATGCACCACTATTACCTTAGTACAAGTTCCCCTTCACTTTAGGCAAGATCCTAGAATCCAAGGGGGGTATCCCTATTGATTAAGTAAATCTCTTAGTGCATTAATTACCATGCAATCTTATGATTTACATCAAATAATTCATAAAATGTATAACAACCAGATGCACAAGGATTTTGATAAGTGATAAAATGATTTAAATATAACCAATTAGAAACAATAGAATAAACCAACAATCTATCCACTTTCGAAAGAGGGTTAGGAGCTAGTGGATGTATGTGCATGTCGAATATGATATGGAAGATAAACAATGTAAACACTTGAAATTTGAAATTAAATGACTATCATTGAACAAATGAAACTTCAAAGAGGCAAGAACCACATTTAAACTACTTTAGGGCCTAAAGAGTTTAATCAAATAACATAAATCAATGGTGTAGTGTGTTCTTTGATTACCAATCGATTATATCCTAGAACAAGGAAAAACTTATGGATGTCCACAACTTCCAAATATTTTTTATGATAAATTAACACAGAAATTTCAGATTTGAAGTGAAGAGAGAACCATCCAAGAAACAAAAAATATACTTGCAAACAAGACATCTTGAACTATTTCACTAGGGAAAGATATATTCTATGAAATAACAACCCAACAATTGTTAGAAATGGGAGACAGGTGCGAGAGGGGTGTTGTATATCCCTAAAGGAAAAAGGTTGCTCGATTTTTCTTGGAACCTGGGCATAAATTCTAACAACATGGTAGAAGATTACGTGATGTACCCGGGAGTGCTCTTAGTCCAGGAACACCAACTAGACCATATCATAATTGTAGGAGACTCAAAAAATATTATTTGACATTTTTTTATGGGAACCACCCCCAAAAATACCAAGCTATAGAGAATTGTTTCCAGGATCAAATTGCTCTTGTCTCCCATAAAAGTAAATTTCCTCCAAGTCCTCCATGGAAATAATGAAGCAACAAAGAACATGGCAAACCAATCAATTGGTTTGGACCCCGGACATATGAAAACTCAAGGGCGGGTCCACTTCACAACTCCTCTCTAATGATTCATCCCTGTGTCAGCTCTGCGCCACCTGGCTCCAGGATCCATGCGACTCGACACCTGGAGGGCTTATGCAAGATGGGCAATTTTACTAAGGGGTAGGGTTGTTATACCCCCAATATATCCTGGTTTGTGGGAAATTGCAGGACATGCCCCTTAGTCGCATCCATGGAAATGTCCCCCCCCCGTGAAACACAAAGTACTCTGCAACTTCAAGCATCCAATTATTCACATTCTTTGAGGATAATTGAAAAGACCGGCACCATGAATTTTAGCATGGAAACTCAACCAGTACAGGCCACCTCAACTTCTAAAAGAAACTTGATTCGTGGGATCTTGCGAAACTGCTTGTATTCATGCACCAAGGAAACTCTATCCTAGGATAAATATAATGGTTTGCTTCCACTCCACCATTATCATCAATTCCTTTTCCATCTTAGGGATTCAACTGTTTCGATTCCTTTCATAGCAAAGGGTGAGAAAGATCTGCAAAGTCTGTTGATTAAGAAGAAGTTAGGCGGGTATGGTCCCTCAGGGAATCTGGGTGATCACAATTTTAATTGCGCTGGTGTGGTCCCTGTTCAATTTGAATTTAGTAGAGCTTATTGTGCCATGGCTCACACGAACTCCCAACAAAATGCTTGGGAAAACACAAAGGACGAGGTCGTGGATGATAATTTCACCACCTCACAACAAATTTATCTCAGAATTGATTCTCACAACTCAACTCTTTCTTTCACTTTGGAAACTCTAGCTCAACATCAGACACTAATCGGACAACTGCAAGATGAAGTTGATTTTCTTCGTCAACATGGGGAGGCAATGGAAGCCGGGTTGGACGCCAGATATCCAAGATACACAGTTCAGAGTCAGAATGAAGAAGTCGACAACAGAACATGAACCAATGAATTTCTTCCAGACTTGAATGTCACTCCAGATCCACCCCCTAAGGAAGACCTTGCTCAAGAAGCCAATAAGATTGAATTCTTATTATGTAAGCCAATTTAAGGCATATTTTCACCCTTTTTTGAACAAACTCGGTATATGAACAATATTGCTTGCAACAATTCCCGCTGGAAAGTTTTCAAGGCTCAATTTTGCTTGTAATGGAAAGAATGATATTGCTGGTATACCCTTCTTACCAGCCATTGCCTATGTAATCAACGACCCTGGTCGCTCCTTTTATAAATACAATCTTCTCCAGTTTATGTAATTTTTTGTTGTTGTTGTTAGAATCAAGTTCTCAATACATTTTTTTCCTCGGATGAATCACATTCTAAATATAAATAACAATGAACTAAGTAAAGAACTTGAAAAATATGTGGTGAATCTCGCTTAGGGTTTCCAATGTCAGCACTAGAATTCACCAGTAAAATCTCTAAATGAAGGATACACAATTAATAGCACTTAGGAGATCAATCTCACCACTAGATATGTAATATAAGCTTGCAATAACAATCTAGAAATAAAATATAATCTATGTATGAGTATATATGAATCTTTAAGAACCAAACCCTAGCCATAGGGTTTCTTCAAACCTGATTTTAATTACTATTATTATTTTCCATATTTGTGAAATCCTTAAATCAACCCGCAAAAAGTTAGATAATGCCTTGAAGGACAATTCTATAAGGTCGTTTTTTCCTTATTAGGGTTAGAGATAAATAATTAAGCACAAACCCTTGAATAAACTGATCTAGAAAATTAAATAATCAATAATCTATGCACTATACTAGAAAAAAAATCCAAATTAAGAATTTTCTTTGATTTTTCGCCAATATATTTCTCTATGAACAAACAAAAAATAAAAATATTTCGGGTTTTTGGTTGGTTGTTGGGAAGCTGACCGATGGAAGAAGAAATTCCTCCTCTTGAGTTGTAGCCCTTGGAATCCCCAATCGATCATAGCATCATCACCAAACCCCAAGCCCGACCTATGGAGCAAGAAAGATGCTTGGTGGAGGAAGAAATCCCCCCCAGCTAGTTGGCAGAGTCAATTTCCAGGAACTCTAGCCCCGTGTTGGATAGGAAAGAAACTCCATTGGCAGATTTCGATATGAATACAAATCTTCTCATGGAAGAGGATGGGAAAATTGAGCATCCTATGCCCAATCCTCATTGCTTTTCGGATGATGACCTACAACTAATATCTGATATGCGAAGAAGTCTGGAGGATTAAACTCAGAATCAATGGACTCTCAGTTGACGCATGGACCTCTTGTTCGATGCCTTGTCAGATGTTCTAGAGAAAACTCATTGTCTGACCTGTGGACAAAGGTTCTTCTTTACCTATGACACCGATGGATGCTCGGGTTTGCCAAATTTCTATCTTTTCTCTTTGTTTACATCTCAGGATTCGGCTCCATCTTTTTTGAGTTTTGGTAAATTTTATGATCTATAGCTACAACCATGGTGGCCATATTCTCTGGTGCCTAACACTAGACATGTCTCATGTAAGTAATATGACAATTGTCAAATTGAACTCTGAAAATTATGTTATGGTTTCCAAATGTTTCTGCAAGCCACTTGTTTTGGTTTCCCTGATGTGGCGAAATAGGTGGCAAGCAAAGAACAATGTACTTTTTTGAAGCTCTTAAGGTAATATATTTTTCTATCTTTTATTTACAAAAAAATAATTTATTTTAAATGTTTTTTTTTAATATTTATATTTTTAAATTGTGTTTTAGTTTTATTTTTTTATTTAAACTTTTTTGTTTAATTTTTACTTTAAGTTGTTTTTTTATTTGTTTTATAAAAATTGTGTTTTCATGTTTTTTTTTTTTCAATTTTTGTGTTTTAAATTTATTGTTTTGAGGGTCATTTTTTAATTAAAAAAAAAGAAGACTTTACTAGTTTTTTACTAAAAAATTGTAATTTGCATTGTTTTTTCAACAACAAAAAATATTTTATTTCTTCATTTCTAAAAGAAAATTGTTTTTCCCAAAGGGGTTGGATCCAATGGTGGAAAGCGAGGATTTTTTCATCATTGGGCAAGGTTCAATTCCCATGAGGGCTTTACCTGGAGCCATGGGGGCACCTTGAGGTAGTGGTCGAACATGTGGTTGCACCCACAGATACTATATTAAATGGTATCGTGACCTGTGCACACATAAGTGGATCAAAGTTCACCCCCATGTCCTTAAAATTTTGAGTCCCTGAGGTCTAGAGAAATTGGTGAGGGAGTGCGATGTTAAGGCACTTTGTGAGTGAAATTCACTGGTTCAAAACCCCTGGGGACACCTCAAATCCATCCATGTTAAGGGATGGTGCGGTCCAGTCCGGGTGTGATCCCTGGGTGATTTTGATGTCTTATATGCCCCTGGGTCATGGCATCTTAGCCAAAGGCCAATCCCATAGGTCAGGGATAGTATAGCCAACAAAAAAAAAAAGATCTTAAAAAAAAATTGTTTAAGGGTGTTTTTTCCCAATTTAATTGTTTTTTTTATCGTAAATTATTAAAAAAAAAATAATAAATAAATTATCAAGTAATAACACTTTTAGATTTTGCCCGCAGGGGTGTAGACCGATTGGCAAGTGCCGTGTAAATGGAGGGAACTATGTAAAATGAGGTCTCAAGGTCGATTCTCACCCCGATTTACTCGGAGGGCGTGCTTGCGGGCTGTGCGTTTCTCCCTAGGGGTTATAAGGCAGCCGGAAGGATTCGACCCCGTGTCATGCGAGTACGATACTGCCGTTGTTACCGATTCCCCTAGTATAAAAAAATAAAAAAAATAAAAAAATAAAAAAAATAAAAAAAATAACACTTTTAGATTTTTCCTGGAGATGTATATCAATTGGAAATAGAGTGCATTGTTAAGGTACTCCTTGTGACATCGTTGGTTCGAACCTTGCAAAGTCATGTGTACTGCATGTGGGTCGACATGGATACACCTAGAGGTTATAGTGGTAGCAATCGGAATACACCCAGTGTCACACGAGTATGAGCTTGCCCAGGTGTCGAATAAGAGAAATACAAAAAAAAAATAACAATTTTAGATTTAGGAGTCGATTTTTAGTGTTGTATTTGTGGTGGTGCCAGTGGTCAATGTCACATTTCAATTAGGCCATAGTTTTAACTCCAAAAAAAGTGGTGTTATTGGTAGCATCAATTTTTGATTCAAGGTTCAATTTAAAGGTTTTGTCCTCAATGTTAAAGGTGTTATTTCGAACAAGTTGCAATTTTAACCACTTCCCCAAAAAAGGATCCTACTGGTAGCACCACTTTTTGATTTGGGGGATGATTTTGGTGTTTTTTACCCAAAAATATCATATTTTGGGGCTAGAGTTCTTCGTTTGAGGTCATAGTTCTCATTGAGTTGTTAACTATGTTGTAAGAGAATAATGAATAAACAAATCCTAAAATGTCTTCTCTCCAAGCGGTATAGTAACCATCTTGAAAGCTAGTAGAAGTCTTGAACTATCACAATAAATCTTTGATGCACAAAGAATAAATAAAAAAAGAGAGAGATCCAAGAATTAACACAAAAACATTCAATAGGTAGATCTTCAAAAAATTGTATTCTCAAATGATATCCAACAACAAAAACACTTTGGAATGAGAGGAGACCCTCTATTTATAGATGAAGTTTCTACACCCTTCTCATTCTTTATTATTTTCTAGTCTCCCTAAATTTATCCTAGGAGATCTACAAAGGTGATGTGTTATCCAATATAATGAAGGATACTGAGTCAAGATATAAGTAAAACATTCCACATATACATAAAACCCTCCAAGTGAGGGGACCATTCAATGAAAGAGAGGGAGACTTGGTGAATAAGCTCAACATTCCTCTTGAAATGCATGGTATGAGCCTCAAATCATGGTGTAGAATCCCTCCAATGAAGAAAAGTGCCAATGTCTAGCCTCCAAAGGTGGAATGACCTCATGGATGAAGTGAGAAGATCCCCAAGAAGTTGATGACTCCTATAATCATTCTTACAAATCCTCAAAACATGTATCCAAGGTATGACCATGTCCATATATCAAGCAAAGATGTGTCCACAAAGCATGGAAAGTGACCCTCCAAGTCAAAAATGGGTCATAAGACCCCCTAATGGCTAGTATGGTATTCACATGTGCGAGGTTGACCCTCATATCAATTAATAAACGGTTAAAAAGGTGATAAAATGAGAGATCACTCTAGGAATTTCAATGTGGCATGTCAAAAGGAGACCCATGTATGTGAAAATAGTCCCAAAGTGCCTCAGATGATGTGATGGTTACCTTGGGATCTGTGTACTGCCTCAAGATCTGTGAAATTTCCTCAAGAAACATGAAACTGAGTGAGCATATGCAAAATCATCTCCAGGGATATATGTTCAAAGTGTGAAAATTAAATAATATAGGCATCCATGCTTAGGAAGAGGATAATGTGATTTAAATAGGTATGACAACCTTTACAACATGAGTAACATTTTTACATTACATACAAAGAAGTGAGAGAAAATAGAATTTCCCCTAGATCATGTGTTCTATTATATCCATCCCAAGAGCCTTGCATACCGTACTAGGTCATAAATGATCGACATGGTGACAACTTAATGCCACCAAGTGGAAGTCAGCTTAAGCCATAAGAGCAAAGACCATCTTGAAATGGGAATTAAAAGGATGGTCCAAGACCAACAACAAGGGATTTGGAGATACCACCTAGGTCTCTCACTGTTACATAGATCATATAATCATGGCCCAATACAATACATGAGTACAAAGATAACCACACTTTTGGCTCATCATGATACAATCATACACATAATTTTCTCATACGATGGATCACATCTAGTGAAAAAGTATAGGATGCACTAAAGTGAATTTGAGGTGTAACACTACCCATGAAAAATACAAGATCTTTATGATAAAAACATTGTGAATGTGATTGAATGAAAAGTAATCTCCCCTCACTTTATATAGAATAGATGAAAGAGGATAACTATTATTGCACAATTTGTACTTTGATCAAAGGAAAGGGTAATGGAGAGAAAATTGGTGTAACTTGAGGTTATCCTATCACTGCCACCTCAATAGGATGCCTCTTTCTATTTATGATTGAAGGCCCAGGGAAGACGTCCACAGTGACCTGGGGGTTTGAGAAGGAAAGGTTAAGATATCTATTAAAAGGTCCCCTCTCACAAGTCACCACTGATCAGAAATTCCCAGGGTTTTAACCAATGAAGTGATGAAATATCAAGATTGTACCTGCCCGGAACAAAGCAACAAGAAACTATATCTTTTGCAAGCACAAATTGTCATCAGTACTTCATAAAATCTCAAACTTTATCAATAAAAGAAATGGCTGATATAAATGTGAAGCAAACTGAAATTTATAGCAACAATATTTATAAGACAATGACTTCACAATAAGTGCCTTAAATAGCTTCAAAATGATCAAGAATAATCAATCATTAACATCAGAATACTAGAATTTGTCTGAAGCAAGTAAGGCAGTGCATTAATCAACCTTTTCAATTGATTTTAGATGATTTTAATGCTGCAGAATGTGGTTGTAGCTTACTTTAGTAACAACAACAATAAAGTTAGTAGGTTAGATTATTCTAATATCAGAAGTGGTTAGTAGAAGGCTTAAGGTGTAGGTTTTGATGGTTGTTTTGGTCAATCACTCAATAGAAAGTCTTATATTAGTGCCTTTAGGGAAAATTGAGTCTATTAGGTGGCAAAAAATGTTGAAGGAAAAGGATGATAGTAGGAGATCCAAAGACAAGAGAGATTAATAGTTGAAGTGTTGGTAACCCAAGGCTTCAACTACCAAACCCTAGGGGGAGAATAGAATCTAAGGTGTAGGTAACCTTAGGCCTTAGTAGTTTTTCTCCTTCTTTGGTTCAAATATGAAGCAAATGATGGCTAGGATGAAGCAATAATTCTAGGGTGTTGCAATGGAAAGGCGTCTAGCAAAAGCTTCAAGGAAAATCGACTTCTTGGCAAAATCTAGTAGGTAAAAGCTCTTAAAGTAAGGACAATAACATGTGCTTGACTTCCTAGGGTTTTAGACTAGCAAATTCATAATATTAATGTAAATTCAATATAAACATAACCATAACCATTCAATTAAGAAGAATTTCAGAAATCTTACTTACATTCATCAAGAATCATCAAGAAAAACTCTAGTTGAACACTTCCACAAAGAAAATTGCCAAAATTGTCCAAAATTAGCCTCCTCCAACAAGTGCGCCTAAAATTTCAGCTAATAAACCCTAAGTAGGGTGCAAATTTCAGACCTCACTAAGTGTGAGTGAAATATGATGAAAAATAAAAGGGGGAAAACCCTTATTTATACAATTTCAATGACCAGAATTAGGTAAAAAAGGCCGACATGACCATTTACATGTAATTTCCAGTTTTTACATTAAATGATATAATAAAACCCTAAATCAAGAAGAAAATGTGACTTCATGCCCTTTTATGGTGACGTTATTCCTTTTAGGGAAATGTTGGCCTCTAGGAGAAAAATGTTAGGCCTCCTTGGGCCTCTGGATCAAACCACATGTGCCACTTGGCACACAACTGCCTTCAAAGTGTACAAAACGCTCATGGGTCACATGGGTGATGTCATGGGCCTTACAAGGCCTACATCATGGTGAGAAGGGAAAGACCCCCTGGGTCCAGGCCTGTGAGGTTGTCTCTGGTGGAATGTTCTCCTTTCTCTCCGATGCAAACCTCTGATCTGTCTTTTCCCTTGGCTAGGGTCTCAGAATCTATCTAGTGAGATTTTATCCCTATGGAGGTTTGAAATAATCATCTCCCCATGTGTACCTGTCTGTCGGGTGTGGCCTTGCAACAACAAAAAGTATGCCCTCCATGGGCTCATAAGTCACAGGGATCATAACAATGTCAATCATATCTAATAATCAAGTTATTTAAACATGTGCATGAAACCCCCTTTCCTAGATAAGTTCTCAAAGATGTTATACTATTCTACAATACAAGTTTGGAGGGGACGTTAGGATGTCCTATTGGGCTAGTGCTCCTTGGATGTGGGATGTTTCTAGGTGAATACAAATCGAGGCCATGTAAGTGGGTGAGGTGGTAAGGGATGTCTGAGCAATGGGTGCAGTGATGATAGGGGAATGTATGGCTTACCTGTGGGTGCCTTTGAAGAGGGTGAGTTGCACATTTTCATGGATGAAAATGTTTCCAAGCCCATTCATTCCTTTTGTATTTTTATCTTATTTCTTTTTATTTCAAGAGACTAGTTAGGGGACATTTCCCTGGCATGGTGACCAGTAGTGACAATGTTACCCACAAGCATTTCATAGAAATGAGAGGGCTGGCTCGTGATGAGACCCCCTTTCTCTTCGCTATGCCCCCAAGAGCCACTACCCTAGCGTAGTGACCAGATGAATGGTATTTTCATACCACTACATTCTCATGGACCTAATAGGCTAGATTGTGATGAGACCCCCTATCCTCCAACTAGGTCTTACTTTTATTATTTTTACGGGTCCCTCTGTTTCTTGCTGAGAATCATTTTATTTCTTTCTCAGGGATCCCTGGGCGAAGCATCTGAAGGTTTCATTCTTTTGGATTTTATCTTTTTCCAGCTACTTTTACCCTTTGGGCCTTTATCCTCTTCTTCCCACAAGTTAAGGTACAACCCTTTGCTAGATTGGAAAACCCAATGCCCAGACCAATGTATGGGATAAATGAGAGGGAAATAGATGAAAAGTGGTAAGTATGGTGGGAATGAACGATGACCTTTCATGAACCCCCTCAGTGGAAACTCAAATCCTATGGGAACCATCTTACTAGGGCATCCTATCATTCCCCCCAGGTGTGGTCAAGTTGAAAGGAATAAGGTCCAAGCACACATTAGAAGTAAAAAGAATTAAATGCACATATTCAATTTTTTTGAGAATCATAGTGACACATACCATGATACCCAGACTCATTACCTCATGGAGAAAGACCCACTGTTGCTGAAGGACCAGACCGATGGGATGGATGTTGTTGTTGTTGACAAGGTGGAGGCATTGAAGAAGAAAAAGGATGGGCCTTCCAGGGCCAGCCTCAAGTCAACATGGCTCTCGGTACTCCATGTCTAGGACCTGTGGGACTTGAGACATAATCTCCTTAGTTATCCCTAGGCTAGGGGATAACATCTGGCTCCAACTCAGGGACATGTGCTCATCGTAGAGCACATGAGAACCTAAAAATATCTGGCATAACCTGTGACCTTCTTGATCTCATAATTTTTTTATTAGTAATCATTTGGGTTGTCGATATCACCCCCGACTCATATATGGTACATAAAATGAAAATGAACAAGCATATATACAATGGAAATACAACTACTCTAGCATGAAATGCAGATAGTATATATAATGAATGAAAATTCCTACCTACTTACCTAAACTTACTTGTGAAGTCAATTCTCTCCTCCCTGATGGGGTTTGAGGAGGTGCTCGCTAATTGGTAATAGGCATCTTCTTCCTTCCAATGTAGAAAAATAGTAGGCATCATCAACCGACTTTATTCCAACTCTGAAGGGTCCGAGCCAAAATTGTGCACTTCCCTTGACATTAGTAGGTTCTCCCCTCTTTGTGTCCCACATCCAGACTGTATCTCCCTCTTTGTCATCCTTGGTCTTGAACTTGGTCATTTCTTTCACAACCCTGGTGTATTGTCTTGAGGGAGGAGGGTGGGGTTCTGTTGTGAAGACTTCTTGATGGGATGGTTGGATCAACATATCATCTTCTTTTTTCTTTAACAATTTGACAGTCCCAACTTATTTGTCCTTTTACTTGTCTAGATGTTACTGATACTCTTCCTTATTTGGCCATTGTATTTGATCGAAGTCTTCCTTTGAAGTGAAAGGAAAATCATCAGGGGGAAATACATGAATACTTTATTTGGTTGGATCATGTGTTTAGCTAGTTCCAATATCATCCCCTTCCCATTTGATGAAGCCAACTCCTCTCCTTCTAAATCTTATCAAATAGTCATATTTTTTGTGTAGAATAATAGTCATCCCAGTCTTCAAATATGACAGAGGCATCGTCAGGATAATTACCCCAAATTGTATCTCTTTCTTGCTCCAGAAATATGGGGATGGGTCCTACCAAAGTACTATCCCTTATGTCTGGTCACCCTTCCCTTGGTCCATGTTATCTCACCAACATTGTCTTGTTCTATCAAGGGAAGAGTGGGCCAACCTTGAAATAAGAATGGATCTACCGAGTTGTAGTCACTATGTACATGATCACCTATTAGCAAGGAAGTGAGAAAGGGTGTTTTCTCATTTTGCTCAAAATGACCAATTTGTGATAGTGTGGAAGTTTCTTTGAATGATAGTTGTTCATCTCGGATTTGCTTTGTCAAAGAATGGATTTGCAACATTTCACGAATCCCTTTAACATTTTGTAAGATATAGTCCATACTAGTGCTTAGGTTTGTCCTGTTATTGCTAGGGTTTGGTAAATGTTGGGGTGGATTGCCAACATACTCCTCGGGATCTTCAAGCTCTACCCTTGAGTTCTCATTTGTTTGGCCCAAGTATTCAATCCTAGGCTTCCTCCCGTCTTGATTTTCTTGTATTTGACTTGGTGTGAACAAGGTGAATATGGAAGCTACAAAATTAGGTTTTGCATGAGTAGCCTTTGGGTGATAATGTTCAAAATAGGAGTCCTTGTGTTAGTGCTAGAAGTTTCTCCTAGACTGCTATAGGGTCAAGCCTAGCACATATTAGTTATTGAAAAAATGTTTTGAAGGTTTTTATGGTTTGGTTTTTGAATAAGATGGTCGAAAACTGGCTCAAGGTTATAACATAACATGAAAATCAAAATAAGAACATAATATATCCCATTGAATGGTTAAAAGGTAGTTACATAGATGGATTAGACCAATTAGAAAAAAGAGAGGATGAAGCTTTCAATTTGTCAACTTCACATAATTTCTTGTCTCAGAATATCATAAAGAAACAAGACAATCAAATTGAAATCAAAACTTGAAAATAATTTCCACAGAAAATTCTGTACTGCATTAATTAACAATCAATAAACAAATGCATTGTAGTCTGAATAATGAACTCAAACATGAAGAAAGAAAAACAGAGTAGAAAAGAGTGTCTAACCATCCATATGCCTTTGATATTAAGTGTAAAAAAGAACAATAATGCCTTACAAGGAGTTTCAAAATAAGTCCTCTGGATCTCCAGTTTTCCCACCCTTAACTTCTCATTCTATAGAGTTTATATAGAAACAATACATAATTATCAAGATCCAAAATAAATGGATCTGAAAACCTCCTCATCTATATTTAGTTTCTTGTTTAAAATAATCAAGGAGAAGATCCAATCTGATCTCCAATTCGAATTGATGAGGTGGCTTGTCAACTACTATCCATGAGATTTTTCAGGAAAACAAATCTGGTAAATTCCTGAAAAAATAGGGTCCAACAATCTCTTCGTATATCTTAAATGGTGATAGTTGTGTAAAACCTGAGAGAGGTTTTTGTGAAGGGACTCGTTCCCATAAAAAAACCTCTTTTGGTTTCAAAACATTCATCACCAGTTGTTCTCCAACCTCTCCCAAAATTACTGACTAAAACAATAAATTATTTATTGTGAAATATCAGAAAAATAGGCCTCAAAGATCAATTTGAATCTATTAAAATTTGATTTCTATGTAAAACCCGAGAGAGGTTTTTGTGAAGGGTCATGTTCCCAAAAAAAACCTCTTTTTGTTTCAACAAATTCAACTCCATCTATTCTGCAACCTCTCTTTAAGAAAAAGACTAAAATAGGTAAAAACAAACAGAGTATTTCCTGTAGCTTTATCAGAAAAATAGGCCTCAAAGATCAATTCGAATCTCTTAAATTGTTATTGTTGTGTAAAACCTGAGAGAGGGTTTTGTCAGGGGGCATGTTCCCAACAAAAACCTCTTTTGGTTTCAACAAATTCCTCTCCAACTGTTCTGCAACCTCTCTTGAAGATAAAGACTATAACAGGTAAAAAATAGAGTATTTCCTGTAGCTTTTCTGGTTTTGCAGAATAATAGCCTTTGTCATCAGAAAACATTGCTTCAGATTTTGATGATCCAGTGGTTTCTCTTGTTATAGGTCTTGTAGAATATTGAGCAATTTGTTTTCCTTTTCTTATTGTCTTACCCACATTTTTATTTTCTTTTTCTTTCCTGTGCAATGGAGGCATTTTTGTTTATGCTTGACTGTGGGTATGGATTTAAGGATTGAATGAGATAGCTCCAGGGTTTCTGTATTTCCCTCAGTGTAGACACGACTAGAGTCTTAATTAAGAATTGATGAAATAGGATACTCTTTGCTTTGTAAGGGTGTGACTGCACTCTTTTTGACATTTTTGCTAAGCTTTTGAGTAGAAAGTAAGGCAGATTTAAAGGATAATCGCCATTTAGATGCATTAATAACCTAATGTGATGGATATAAATCAGTGAGAATCTGTCTTTGCAGGTGATATACCTGTGGATAAAGCAAAGTGTGTCATTCTAGTCTAATCTAGCTGTGAGGAACTCCCTTTCTCCAATTCGGGTTTTGCTTATCTGGAAGTAAGAATTGATTGACAAACTCTCTGACTACATGCTCTTTCTTCCACCATCGTTCTCCTCCAACCACCAACCTACAATATTTGGTAATTGTTTGTTCTTTCACCAACATTAGCAATTTTCCTATCTCCACTTCAAAACCATCGAAGTTCTGTGAAAACGCCATAGAGACTTGTTCGTTGTGACCTTGGAAGGTGGTGAGGAATTCGAACCAACCAACATCTTTGAACCTCTAAGCCATCTAAGGATAAGCTTCGAGAAGTTCAGCACCCTCAGGTTCCAATCGAACAACTTTCCCACTTATCTTGGGTGTCATATTGGTAACTTAATGTTGCCACTTAGCACTGTCAGAAATTCAACTCACAACCTGTAACTATTAGCATATCTCAACTTCTTCTAAAATATACTTGCACTTATAATTTGAAAAAAATCAGAACAACAAGTGACAGGATCGTGTAATGATCTTTGGAAATTGAGACGATTTGAAATGAGTCCTTGCTAGTACAGAATATTCCCATCAAAAAACAGTTTGAATTGCATCATGATTCAAGAGATATTGTGGGACACATGTGGATTATCAATTCATGATTTATGTAATAATAACAGAATCGGGGTGGTAGGCACATATTAAGGCATGATTATATTTGTGCTATGGGAATAATGTTATTCCAGTAGCACTATTAATGACTAGAAGAGTGTTGAATTTGAAAAATTCAAACATGCATATGAAGTGACACATCTTGTAAAACCATGTCTTAAATATCCAGACTTAAAGAAATTATTCAAAAAGATAAAATGCAAATGATAACAAGATGAAAACAAGGATTAAAATCAAATGAAAGCAGACAATGAAGTGCAGGTAAGAAGGGTTTAGGATTAGGGTTTCTCACTAAATCAAAAGCAAAATTAGAGACTAACACTGGCTCCTTATGGGGATGGAGTTTTGATAATAAACTCCAAGAATTGCAGACCAATGCCTTTTCCTTTATTTCTGATTCACTGATCTCCCTACATCTGTCAGTCTTTATTCATAGCATAATTGTAGAAAACAAGTCCATTGGGTTATGGAGTTAACCAATATCATTCAAATTTGGCCCAAACTTCTGCAACTTTGCTCCTCATTTGAAGCCAAACTTCTCCTTCCAATAGTGCCTTATATGCATTGGGCATGAAGTCTTTATTTCAAAACTGAAACCAAATACTAGATGCAAACCTCACATATTGTGCAAACTAGAAATGCTCAGCCATGAACTTATTCATCTATGCTACCCTACTCTAACTGCTAAGAATAAATGTTTCAGGTATATATAAATTTCCAAAAAAATAATTCAAGCAACAAATTACTTGACCCGTCTTCATATACACAGCGAAAGACATGAAAAGAGAACAAAATATGCATCAAGGAAACCACAACCAGCTCATGTTTGTTTCTTTAAACCATCATGCCAAACTTTGTAATATATGGCATTACTGAAAATAGTGACTCCATCCATATAGCAACTGGATCATAAAATTCATGTATGATCTTACATGGTTTTTTAAAATAAAAAGGCTACTTTTCCTTATAGTTGATCTCATTAGATGGTTGATTGTGAATGTCATTTCCAAATTCTATAAACCTATATATTGACTTCTCAACAATTGACCCAGAAGTAAGCATCAATTGTTGTTGGAAATTTTCTCTATCAGTTTCGTGATGCTCATGATGCTCCTGATCAGATCTAAGACTGCTGCCATATGCTATCTGATCTTTATCATCTGAGATCTCAAAAGACATGGCCCGATTTCTATGCAAATTAGAAAAAATAGATACATTTGATATGATTTCAAACATATCTACAAACTTCCTTTCAAAATGAAGGTCATCTGACACCTTTGAATCTTTCAGAAAAGTATCCTCTACAACCATAGACTTTTTAGCACAATCATACTTTTCATGTCCATTAATTTGATGAAACAAACTATATTCATGACATCATTATGGAAAAAGGACGTCAGCTGAAAATTCATCTTTACAGAACAAATTGAAAGTATCATGAAAACCTTTCAAAGAGTTTATACTGGCGGCTAGAAGAGATCTGCACTAGTCAAGGGCCGCTCCCTTCAAAGAGTATCTGAAAAGCTTGATTTTAATGTCCTCATGCACAATCTGGCATTCACGAATAAACTCATGGAAATCTAGCAGATGTTTAACCAGTACCTCCCAATCTTCTCCTTTAAATGTAGGAAGGGAACCTTCCCATTTACCTCTACTAAGCATTGGGTTTGGAAAACCAACTACATCTGAAAAGTCACAAAAGGCCATCCTTTGAGCCAAAATGGCTTCCATATTTGAAATCCTAGTGGAGTCGCCGATTAATCTTTAGACAGTGGAGTCACCATGGTGAAATATATGCAGTCATGTATCTACCCTCTTCCTATTCACCATCAAGAAACAGATTTGATCATTATCGTTCTCCTAGGGAAGATATCTTCATTGCTTCGCCCCTGGCAATGGTGCCAAAAGATGTTAGTGCTAGAAGTTGCTCCTAGACTGCTATAGGGTCAAGCCTAGCACATCTTAGTTATTGCAAAAATGTTTTGAAGGTTTTCATGGTTTGGTTTTTGAATAAGATGGTCGAAAATTGGCTCAAGGTTATAACATAACATGAAAATCAAAATAAGAACATAATATATTCCATTGACTGGTTAAAAGGTAGTTACATAGATGGATTAGACCAATTAGAAAAAGAGAGGATGAAGCTTTCAATTTGTCAACTTCACATAATTTCTTGTCTCAGAATATCATAAAGAAACAAGACAATCAACTTGAAATCAAAACTTGAAAATAATTTCCACAGTAAATTCTTTACTGCATTAATTAACAATCAAGAAACAAATGCATTGCAGTCTGAATAATGAACTCAAACACGAAGAAAGAAAAACAGATTAGAAAAGAGTGTCTAACCATCCATATTCCTTTTCTATTAAGTATCAAATAAAATAGTAATGCCTTACAAGGATTTTCAAAATAAGTCCTCTGGATCTCCAATTTTTCCACCCTTAACTTCTCATTCTATAGAGTTTATATAGAAACAATAACATAATTATCAACATCCAAAAGAAATGGATCTGAAAACCTCCTCATCTATATTTAGTTTCTTGTTTCAAATAATCAAGGAGAAGATCCAATCTAATCTCCAATTCGAATTGATGAGGTGGCTTGTCAACTGTTGTCCATGAGATTGTTCAGGAAAACAAATCTGGTAAATTCCTAAAAAATAGGGTCCAACAATCTCTTCGTATATCTTAAATGGTGATAGTTGTGTAACAACTGAGAGAGGTTTTTTTGAAGGGACTCGTTCCCATCAAAACAATCTTTTTGTTTCAAAAAATTCATCACCAATTGTTCTCCAACCTCTCCCAAAATTACTGACTAAAACAAGAAATTATTTATTGTGAAATATCATAAAAATAGGCCTCAAAGATCAATTCGAATCTCTTAAAATGTGATTTCTGTGTAAAAAACGAGAGAGGGTTTTTTGAAGGGTCATGTTCCCCCAAAACACCTCTTTTTGTTTCAACAAATTCATCTCCAGTTGTTCTGCAACCTCTCTTGAAGAAAACGACTAAAACATATAAAAACAAACAAAGTATTTCCTGTCGCTTTATAAAAAAAATAGGCCTCAAAGATCAAATTGAATATCTTAAAATGTGAGTGTTGTGTAAAAACCAAGAGATGTTTTTGTGAAGGGAAATGTTCCCAACAAAAACCTCTTTTGGTTTCAACAAATTCCTCTCCAGCTGTTCTGCAGCCTCTCTTGAAGATAAAGACTATAACAGGTGAAATTTTTTTTTTATTTCCTGTAGCTTTTCTGGTTCTGCAGAATAATAGCCTTTGTCATCAGAAAACACTCTTCAACTTTTGATGATCCAGTGGTTGCTCTTGTTATAGATCTTGTAGAATATTGAGAAATTTGTTTTCGTTTTTTCCTGTTGTCTTACCCACATTTTTATTTTCTTTTTCTTTCCTGTGCAATGGAGGTATTTATGTTTATGCTTGAATGTGGGTTTGGATTTAAGGATTGAATGAGCCAGCTCCAGGGTTTCTATATTTCCCTCAGTGCAGAAACGACTAGAGTCTTAATTAAGAGTTTATGAAACAAGCTACTCTTTGCTTAGGAAAGGTGTGACTGCACTCTTTTTGACATTTTTGCTAATCTTTTGAGTAGAAAGTAAGGCAGATTTAAAGGATAATCACCATTTAGATGCATTAATAACCTAATGTGATGGATATAAATCAGTGAGAATCTATCTTCGTAGGTGATTACCCGTGGATAAAAAATAGTGTGTCATTCTGGTCTAATCCAGCTGTGAGGAACTCCCTTTCTCCAATTTAGGTTTTTGTTATCTGGAAGTAAGAATTGATTGACAAACTCTCTGACTACATGCTCTTTCTTCCACCATCGTTCTCCTCCAACCACCAACCTACAAGCTCTGGTAATTGTTTAATCTGTCATCAACATTAGCAATTTTCCGATCTCCACTTCGAAACCATCGAAGTTCTATGCAAACACCATAGAGACTTGTTCGTTGTGACCTTGGAAGGTGGTGAGGAATTCAAACCAACCAAAATATTTGAACCTCTGATCCATCTGAGGATAAGCTTCGAGAATTTCAGCACCCTCGGGTTCCAATCGAACAACTTGCCCACTTATCTTGGGTTCCATATTGGTAACTTAATGTTTCCACTTAGAACTATCAGAAATTGAACTCACAACCTGTAACTATTAGCATATCTCAACTTCTTCTAAAAGATACTTGCACTTATAATTTGAAAAAAATCAAAACGATAAGTGATAGGATCGTGTAATGATCTTTGGAAATTGAGATGATTTGAAATGAGTCCTTGCTGGTACAAAATATTCCCATCACGAAACGGTTTGAACTACATCATGATTCAAGAGATATTGTGGGACACATGTGGATTATCAATTCACGATTTATGTAATCATAACATAATTGGGGTGGTAGGCACATATTAAGGAAAGATTATATTTGTGCTACGGGAATAATGTTATTCCAATAGCGCTATTAATTACTAGAAGAGTGTTGAATTTTCAAAATTCAAACAGGCATATGAAGTGACACATCTTGTAAAACCATGTCTTAAATCTCCAGACTTAAATAAATTATTCAAAAAGCTAAAATGCAAATCATAACAAGCTGAAAGCAAGGATTAAAATCAAATGAAAGAAAACAATGAAGTGCAAGTAAGAAGGGTTTAGGATTAGGGTTTCTCACTAAATCAAAATCAAAATTAGAGACTAACACCTTGCATGACCAAGGATTATGATCATCTTCTTGTCTTGCAACATTTTGTAGGTTCAAAGTGTTCAGACAAATTTGTTCTCTTGGAGTATGAGATTTTATTGTTTGAGGAGGTCTCATAGGAAGAGGCTTTTGGATTTGTGATAATGACATTTCTAATTGAGTGATTCTTTCAGAGGTACTTAGATCCTTAGAGGGTTCATGTTGTTTTGAAAAATTTAAGGCATATTTCATGTTTGAGAAACATGTGCTCCATTTCCTATGGAAAGTATTTTTTCTACCTCTAGAATCTCTGGGAGTTCATGCTCTAATCATCCCATGTTTTCCTTATTTATCTCCTAGATGTCATCATTGTTCAAAACATTAACCTGATGGGTGGAACTGTCAAACTTAAGATTCTCTTCAATCTGGTAGGCAACATCTTGAGCTTCTTCTAGGGTTGTAGGTAATCGATCCTTGAGGGTAAGTTGTAAAGTTCCTTCAAAGGAGTTAAGGTAATGTTGGAGAACAACGCTCTTTGGGAGAAAGTTGGGCTGAAGTTTTCTAATGAGAGTGTTGAACCTATCATTGAATTCCCTAACGTCTTCGCTTGTTTGTTTGGAAACTTCGAGGCATTGAGAGTAAAAGGAGGCCATACTTTCTTCTTTACACTATCTTTTCTTGAAAGCTTGTTCAAGATATATAGGGGTTTTGATGCTTCCATTTGAGAGACCATTAATCTAGCCTCTGGCACTCCCGATGAGTGAGCTGACAAAAAGCCTCATGAAGGTGTCAGGGTGTTCTTCTCCTGATTGGTGAAATTCATATTCCTTGTAAAACTTATCCCAGTGTGAGTTGCCATAAGATCCTACTTCTCCCAGTGTGAGTTGCCATAAGATCCTACTTCTCCCAGTGTGAGTTTCCATAAGATCCTACTTCTCCCAAGAATTTAGGTATCCAGGAATTAGCCTCTTTGGGGAGATCATGTAATCCTCCTTGGGTGTTCATTAAATTCAAAGGGCCAAAAATTTCTTTCTGAGACCATTTAGGAGGATCTATTGGGGTAATAGGAACCACAAGAGAAGAAGAAAGTGTATACTGACGTCCGCTATAGGTCGTCATTTGTGAAGTCGCTAGATAGTTTTCTTGAAACTATCAAAAGGGATGAGATGATCACCCTTAGTTGAGTCACTAGGCAAGCTTTGTAAAATAAAGAATTTTGAGGAAAGGCTTACCGAAAAGTGTCATTTTTGGGGAGAATTGACTTAGTGTTCCCCGACAACGGTGCCAAAATGTTATCACACAATTTGTACTTTGATCAAAGGAAAGGGTAATGGAGAGAAAATTGGTGTAACTTGAGGTTATCCTATCACTGTCACCTCAATAGGATGTCTCTTTCTATTTAGGGTTGAAGGCCCATGTGAGATGTCCCTGGAAACCTGGGGGTTTGAGAAGGCAAGGTTAAGATATCTATTAAAAGGTCCCCTCTCACAATTCACCACTGATTAGAAATTCCTGGGGTTTTAACCAATGAAGTGATGAAATATCAAGATTGTACCTACCCAGAACAAAGAAAAAATAAACTATATCTTTTGCAAGTACAACGTACCATTAATACTTCATAAAACCTCAGACTTTATCAATAAAAGAAATGGATGATATAAATGTGGATCAAACTGAAATTTATAGCAGCAATATTTATAAGACAATGACTTCACAACAAGTGCCTTAAATAGCTTCAAAATGACCAAGAATAATCAATCATTAACATCATAATACTAGCATTTGTCTAAAGCAAGTAAGGCAATGCATTAATCAACCTTTTCAATTTCTTTTAGATGCTTTTAATGCTGCAAAATGTGGTTGTAGATTACTTTAGTATCAGAAGAAATAAAGTTAGTAGGTTAGACTATTCTAATGTTAGAAGTGGTTCGTAGAAGGCTTAAGGTGTAGGTTTTGATGGTTGTTTTGGTCAATCACTCAGTAGAAAGTCTTAGATTAGTGCCTTTAGCGAAAATAGAGTCTATTAGGTGGAAAAAAATGTTGAAGGAAAAGGCTGATATTAGGAGAGCCAAAGAAAAGAGATATTAATAGTTGAAGTGTTGGTAACCCAAGCCTTCAACTACCAAACCCTAGGGGGGAAAATAAATACTAAGGTGTAGGTAACCCTAGGCCTTAGTAGTTTTCCTCCTTCTTTGGTTCAAATATGAATCAAATGATAGTTAGTATGAAGCAAGAGTGCTAGGGTGTTGCAATGGCAAGGTATCTAGCAAAAGCTTCAAGGAAAATCAGCTTCTTGGCAAAATCTAGTAGGTAAAAGCTCTTAAAGCAAGGACAATAACATGTGCTTGACTTCCTAGGGTTTTAGACTAGCAATTTCATAATATTAATGTAAATGCAATATAAACATAACCATAACCATTCAATTAAGAATAATTTCATAAATATTACTAACATTCATCAAGAACCATCAAGCAAAACCCTAGTTGAACACTTCCACTAAGAAAATTGCCAAAATAGTCCAAAATTAGCCTCCTCCAACAAGTGCACCTAAAATTTCAGCCAATAAACCCTAAGTAGGGC
>ML807558.1:0-29441 GCA_009831015.1 Picea engelmannii
AATCAAAAAGTGGCACCAAGAGTAGCACCATTTTTTTTCAAGATCAAAACTATAACTTCTTTGAAACCAAGGCATAACAACATATACCATTGCAACCAAAATCTTCAAATCAACCACATAATCAAAAAGTAGCATTCCTAGTAGCAAGTACCATTTTTTTCTGGGTCAAAATTGAAACTTTTTTGAAACCTACAACATTACAATTGGTACCCTTGCAACCACATTTTTAAAATCAACCCTCGGATAAAATAGAAGTGCTATCGATAACAAACCTCATTTTCCAAGCTTAAAATTGCAACAGTTTTGAAACAATAGCCTAAAAAACTAGTGTAATTGCAAATAAAACAATAAAATGAAGAAAAACATAAAAAAAGGAAAAAAGGAAAAAAGAAAAAACAAGAAAAAGAAAAAAAAAACCTATGGAAAAATGTATTTCTTTTTAAATATTAAGAAAATACATTTTAAATTTAATTAATAATAGTAATAATAAAAATTTCTTTTACCCTCCTTTTTTAATATTATATTTTTAAACTATAAAAGAACATATTTAAAACAACAAAAATGATTAAAATAAAAAAACTATAAACAATATTGTCGTACATTTCTTTCTTAAAAAATAAGATAATGATTTAATAAAAAAAAAGAAGAATACCATGTCAATATTCACTACGTATTATAAAATATAGTATTGTGCAAGGATTTTTTTAAATATTAAAAAAATACATTTTAAATTTAATTAATAATAATAATAATAATAATTTCTTTTACCCTCATTCTTTAATATTATATTTATTATATTTTTAAACTATAAAAGAACATATTTAAAACAACAAAAATAATTAAAAAAAAAAAAAAAACTATAAACAATATTGTCGTACATTTATTTCTTAAAAAAAATTTGATTTAATAATAATAAAAAAAAATACCATGTCAATATTCACTACGTATTATAAAATATAGTATTGTGCAAAGATGAAATGCAGAACCATACATGGTGTATTATTGTGCAAGGACAATACACAAAACCATAAACCATACTATTGTGCAAGCATATTACGCAAAAACATATTAACCACTAGACAAAAGAGTCATAAAATAAATATTTAATAATACTCTAGCTACATCAAAAACATATTAACCAATTCTAGACAAAAGACTCGTAAAATAAATATTTAATAATACTTTAACTACATCAAATGATTAAATTGGTGCTTGTAACAAAATGATCCTACCTATCACATTATGTCAAGGATTACTTAATAAATGTTGAAACTAACTTATCATGTTGTGGCTTGATAAGTAAAATAAATAAATAAAATAAACTATACAAACTAAACTTGCTAGTCTATGTCATTTTACACATGTATAAGTATTGTCTAGAAGTAAGACCAACATTATTATGTCATTTTACACATATACAAGTATTTTTGAGAAGTAAGACCAACATTATTATAGTAAATAAGTGTTGTATGGCAGCGTAGTCCTTGCTGAGTTGAATTGGGAATAAATGCAGAGGTATGGAGGCTCGAAGTAACCGTGAGTCATTGATCTTGAAAGAGAGTGGGAATCGTTGATCCCCATAGCATACCCGAAATTTGTCGATTCGTCAGTTCGGGAGATTTGGCATGAGATAAGTTGATATATTCTTTGATTGTGATTTCCTTCGCCGAGTTTTATCGAATTTATGTCGGCATATGTGACATGAAATGCCATATTCCTCAGCATTTAATGTAAGAGGTTCTTAATAATAGGGGTTGCTCTATAATATTTTAGTTTTAGCTTCCAATTCTGATCTGAAAGTGTTGAAATGGCAGGGTTGACGAGGTGGGTTTTAATGGCTTTAATGACTGTCCAGTTGTTTTGCGTTGGCATGGCGTGGAATGGCCAATTTAATGGCAGAGTCTTGTGCAATGTGTGCATTTTTAGAGTGCTTCTAAGATGTAGCTTTAAGTGAAATTTAGGATAATATAATACAAAAGCAATATCTCGTTAGCTGAGTCGTAAATTTAATTTTAAGTGATGTAGAAATGATTGACAAAACTGTTAAAATAAAGCAAGGTATGAATTACACTCATTTGCAGTAGTAGAAAAAATGAAGATGTGCCCTTGACAAATGATTAAGAATGTAGCAATTTACATAGATCAGAGGTCTTGTTTTTACTCACAGTAAGAACATAACATAGGAAAAAAACCATAACTGAGTGGACTTATGATGCAATAAGATCACATTAAATGTATTACTAGATTGTAATGATTCAATCTTGAAGAAGTACAGAAGGAAGCTAATATGAAGAGGAAGTGGAAACACGGGGAAAACACATAACTCAAATTAAAGGAGACTTAGAATCTTTGTCTTCTCTTGTATTAATATTCGATAAGTTCTTTGTTTTACATTCAGCGAGAAGAAGCCTGGAAAAGATGTAAGATCTATGTATTTATACAAAAATTGTCTTAACTATAAGTAGTTAGACTTTCCACAATATTTTCTCCAAATATAGAATACAATCCAAATTGAAAAACATAACGCAGATTTTGCTGAGTTATGGCTTGATGTGCTGGCACTTCATAAGCTCCTTTATTTTCTCCCAGATGTGCTTGTTTTCGTCTGTTCATTGAATTGGGTACACATTTCCATTAATGCTATGAAAAATCTCAAGGGTTCAATGTTCTCGTTCAATTCGAAGGCAAATACCTTCTTGTGTACTAGTGGTAGCTTCTCTAGGATCTTCATTACTGCCTAGGCTGTAATTTGGTGTTGCAAACTAGGTTTTGCCAACAACTCATTGATCTTGAGAAAATCAATTTGGTTCATCTGTTGGATGATAGATTGTATACTTTCCTTATTCTTTCTGGAGCTTTCTTTATTTTTTCTATGTCGATTTACTCGAGTGTCTCAGAGATATCATTACCTTTGAATTCAACCAATTATATCTCTACAACAGACAGGGTATTCAGACAAGCCTCCTTTGCCTCCCGAGCAAGCTTCTTGCTTTCTTATAGGTTCGTCTCCCAAACTTTCAATGCCATTTCACCTTTCACCTATTCATATTGTGAAAAAGGGGTGAGACTAGGAATATTGGCTTTTTGCCTGCATATAATGAATTCCTGAAATTTGGATCTGGCCATACAAGAATCGTTTTCCTTCTCATAAATATTTTTCATAGAATTATTTATTTCCTTATAGTATTTTTGAATAGTATCCATTTTTTGATATAGATCTTGCTGGACAACTTCCATCTTTTCATTAATTTCATATGCTTGTTTTTGGAATGCACTATTATCTGTCTTTGTCTTTTCCAGTGAAGTTATTCTGGTATGCAACTGTTGTATTGAACTGTCTCGCTGAGTAATCATGGAATTACTAATCTATAAATTCTGGACACTCATCTCCAGTTTTTCCTGTAGCTACTTCATCTCGTGTTGATAAGCCAACCTGATTTGCTCTATGTCATAATTCATTCTTCTCTTGATAACTTGTTATGTGTTTTGCATTTCATTATGCAATTGTTTAACCAAGAGAGACATTTCTTGCAGTTGCTTTGTAACATTGCCCACTGACCATTGGTTGGCAGTGACAAAGGCTCCTAGTGAATCCACAACCTCTTTGGAAAATTCAAGGTCATTTTTTTCATGTCCATCATATACTATTATGTGTCTCTTGGTGGTCACTCCTTCCTTCTGGTGGGATTCTTTTATGATGATAGCTTTTCTTTTCTTATTGAAAAATAAACTTGATGGTGACATCTCTTTAGGCAAGATGGGAGTGATTTCATCTACATGGATGACTTCGAAACTGGGAACCTCAAAATTGGTTGATAAAGGAGCTACTGAGGGAATAGGGGAAATAAGTGCAGTAGACTTTTTTGGACTAGTAACAATGGTAGTAAATGATGATGAAGGGGGAAAAACATGACCATGTTTCATGAAGGATTCAAGGGAAGCTAATAATTGTTGATCATTTATGCCTGACATTGATGATTTTATATGTTTAAATAATGCATTTGTAATGTTCAATACTTCTTCAGTTTTGTCATCAGTGGAACTACTTGATTGGGGTTCTGTGGATCTAGTTTCATGTGAAGATGGAATGGGCTTTGACTCTCCTTGTAAAACCTTAGGAAAGTTGTTCCTTCTGTGCTTTTGAAAGCTGAGGAAATCATCCTATTGGTTTGGAGGCAGAGTCTGGAATTTGTTTTTGACTTCTTCATAGGATCTAGCTCCTCGAAAAACATTGTCATAAGGGGAGTCTTCGTGTATATATATTTTCATGTTGAACTGGGCCAAATGATTCTCTACCATCCTATGAGGATCATGTCTTTTGAATTCAATGTCAACTAATTTGACATCTTCCAAGGCTACAGCTTCGACTTTTGAATGACCAAAATCTAACAATGTAAACATGCCAACCTGTATGGGAAAAGTTGGCCATACCTTTTTCTGAGCCACTTTGAAGTCTTTGGCGATTCCTCCTTCCACTATTTGGTATGTCACTTCTCTGCAGACTAGCCTATCAGGCAAGGATTTTGGAAGGGCATGGGGAGAAATGAAGCATTCAAACACTTTGATGTAAGAGAAGTTTTGTTTAATGTACCAATCTGCAATTGTGCCTAAGTTCCCCATAATGTGCTCTGAAATCCTGCTCGGAGGGTGACCATAGATAGCTACATGAACGGGTACCACTACATTGTGAAATATCTCATAAAATAAATCTTTAGCATTTTCTTCCCATAGTTTGGAGTGGTAGAAATGTATAGGCTCGGAACTAGCTGGGGTCCAGCTCCAGTTCATCAGGGGAAATGGAGTCATGAATCAAATGGCATCCATGATGTAGGCGGACATGTAAAAAAGGATCATGTTGCCCTCTTGATTTCAACAATTTGTACTCGACAACCTCCTTAGCTAGGTTATCCGACAACATTATCGCCCAGTTGAAAGTATAGCCTTCAGCCACTTCATTGATTATATACACCCATTCAACTGTGAAATGTGCAGGGTTTTTCCTTCCAAATAACCGACAGAGCATCATGGAAATGTATAAAATGTGAGCATATAAAGATGTTGTGGAATATATACCATGAGCGTCGGATTTAAACTTGGCTAGATTTCCCCACCAGGTCTTGATTATGTCATGACCAGTTCTTCCATATTGAGTGCATTCTCTCCTTTCAAAATCTAGAATAAATGATGCATTATATGTGTATTTGGGTGCGAAAGATAGCTTATACATTACATGTATGCCTGCAAATGAAAGGAGCCAACGAAGGTGTTCTGGTAACTGATAATGCTTCTGGTTGGAATGTCAACGTGCTCCAGAGCCCAACTTATCATGTCATTGTAGGGTATTATCTTTGGTCGAGCAACAATCTTGTGCAGTTGAGAATGAGCTACCAACCTGAGCTTGGATGAGAACAAATCGTCTTCTTCTTCAGCTGAATCGTCTGGACAAAGAAGAATCTCATGTTCCAAGATACCGTAGACCTGTTTCCAAGACTTGATGGTGTCTATAATTCGCGAAGTGGTGTCTGAGAGAATATTTGTGTTTGGGTTGGAATCATCTGTTGATGCATCTTGCTTCTTCCTTGGTTTTCTTGGTCCCATAATTCTCAGAGAAATGAAATTAACCTTCCTGGATAAGAGAAGTCTGTAAGCTCTCAATTACTGAATGAAAACCTCTAATTGCAAATGGTAGAATGACTTGAGATTTGAAATGTGTTTATTCATAAAGTCTATCAATCTTCGTATTGATTTACTAACAAGGTGATTATTAAAAATCTATGGAATTTATTAACTAGCGATTGCGATATTTACCCAAATATTTAAATTTAGCCAGTTATAAATGTAATTAATACTTTGGTGGTTCGACATTCACAGGTTTTGAATGTAAGATGGCAGAAATCTCTGGAAGGTGGAATTGGGAGAGAAACTAGTCACTAACTAATCGCTTTTATGTTTTAATTAATCAGGCTTTAAAAATCCTTTAGCCTTAAGTACTTCAGAACTTCGGTATTCGGGGGTTTTGAACGAAGGATGATAGAAATCCTCTGAAGGAGGAATTCCCAGAGGAAACATTTGAACCGTTATAGGTATTTCAGAGCTTCAGAACCCTAGAGCTTCGAGAGTTCATTTGCTTAAATGTGCAACTTGTACTTCGATGCTTTGGCATTTGGGATTTTTGGATGTAGCACAACATAAATCTCCTGAAGGCCGAATTTGCGAAGTGATTAGTTAATAGTTAATAATGATTAATTAAATTTTTTAAATGTTTTATTAGTTTTTTGAAACATTTTTATTTGCTATGATATCAAATGGTTCGATACTTTGATAGTTTGGCGGTCCTGAAAACATTATTTATTTTATTTTCTGAATGGCAATCTCCTGGAGTGACGTGGCAGTGATGACGTCATTTTTAGTGACGTGTCAAGAAAGATGGGTGACACGTTTCACTTGAAAATGTGTGAACAAGATGAAACGAATGTTTAAAACAAGTGCAAGGTGCCAGGCCAAGAAAACATTTAATGACACGTGTCCTATAACTCATTTGTAAACCCTTTTAAATATTATCACGAGGAACTGTCTTTGGGACTTCGAAGCTTCGTAGATTTGGGGTTTTTGTTGTTTAGATTCCTTGAAACTCCAGAAGCGCAAAGTCCCGAAGTGACCGTTGAAGGTTTTCTTTTAAAATTCGAGGAGGTCTATAATCCGGAGAACATGAGACCCATTTGATCAAATTTAATGAAACTCATCAACGAATGATATTGTAAGCACCTTTTTAATACATAATGATCATGGATTTATTTAATTGAAAAGCAATTCCGTAAGTTTTTTTGGTGAAATTTTATTTTTAAGAGGTAAAAACAAAAGATTTTAAATTTAAAAATTTAAAATTCTAAACTGTTTTAACAACTTCAAAAGATTTTAAAATTTAAAAGCTTAAAATTCTAAAGTGTTCTAACAGCTTCAATTATCTTACAAGATGGAGAAGATATTCTAATATTGGGCACTTAGGGTGTCATCCTTAGACATATCAATCAACTGCCCATTTATGTTACAAAGAATCATTTTTACAAGATGAGGTCCATATGTGGAAATGGTGATGGAAGATTCTTTGGAAAACCCAAAGTCTAGCATAAAACTAACACCTATATGTGGCTTCAGTTCAACGACACGTGCGCATTCGAATTTTCAAAATCGTGTAGGCTTTAAGAAGAAGCGACAACTTGCGAAGCCCCAAATAGTCGAAGTGTCGCAGATCTGAATGCCCGAAGTGCCACGTTACTTCAGGCATGTACCACTCCGGGAGTTTTCAGTCTAGAATAGGCCGAAATCCCCGAACGTCGAAGAGTCGGATTCAAGAACTCTTGAGATACTTAATGATAATATGCATTAATCTTGGATTAATTAGAAATAAACATGGTTAATGACTCTGGTCCCGTACCACTCCAGGAGTTATAAAAGCTTTGCCTACAAAAAATCCCAAAGGGAGAAGTGCCAGAGGCACGTGGTACTCATTTGCGAAGGACACGTGGCATCAATCAATAAAGACACGTGACATCATGTGACGCGAGGCGGCCACATCTCTCTGGGGCTGTACTACTCTGGGAGTTATACAAGCTCCGCATTCAAAAACCTTTGAAGCCCTAAGTACCAGAGAGACGTGGCATCAGTCCGTCGCGGACACATGGCATCAAATTGTCGCAAAAACGTGGCATTCATCAGTCAGGACACGTGGCTCTCATCTTAATCATGACAGATGGAACTCATTTCAAGCATATTTTGGGTTCGTCATATGTATTGTTTCAACTGACACGTGGCACATATTCTTTATGTGACATGTCAACCTTTTGACCCCAAATAGCTGAAGTACCGCAGATCCGAATGCCTGAAGTGCCACGTCACTTCAGGCCTATACCACTCTGGGAATTTTCAATCCAGAACAGGTTGAAATCGTCGAACGCTGAAGAGTCGGAGTCAAGAACTCCCAAGATACTTAATGATAAGATACATTAATATTTGGTTAATTAGAAATAAACATGGCTAATGACTCTGAGCCCGTACCACTCTGGGAGTTATACAAACTCTGCATACAGAAACTTCTGAAGGGAGAAGCTCCAGAGGCCCATGGTACTCATCCACGAAGGACACATGGCATCCATCAGTAAAGACACATGACATAATGTGACAGGAGGTCGGCACATCACTCCAGGCCCGTACTAATCCAGGAGTTATACAAGCTTCACATTCATAAACCTCTGAAGCCCTAAGTACCAGAGAGACATGGCATCAATCTGTCACCAACATGTGGCATCAAACTGTCACAAACATGTGGCGTCCATCAATCAGGACACATGGCTCTCACCTAGATCATGACACATCAATCTGGGACTTTTTCCATCCAGAACAAACATAGTTATGTCGAAGCCCAGAGCCCCGAAGAGTCGGAGTCCCAAACTCCCGAATTAGTTAATGATAATATTATATTAATCTTGGGTTAACAAGTAAATAGCCTTGGTTAATGAGTTCGGATCTAGACCATGACACGTCGCATTCATTTCAATCATATTTTGGGTTTGACATCTGTACTATTTCAAGTGACACATGGCACATATTCTTTCGGTGACACGTCATCCTTTAACGTCAGGTTGCTACATCACTCTGAGAGAATGTCACTCCGAAAGTTTTTCCATCCAAAACAAACACAGTTCTTCCGAAGCCTGGAGCCCCGAAGAGCCTAAGTCTCGAACTCCCAAATTAGTTAATGATAATATTATATTAATCTCGGGTTAATAAGTAAATAGCCTTGGTTAATGAGTTCAAAGGTTCTGTTTTCTAGAGGATATGTATGCTATACGCCCTGCAGCTCCTGAAGTCTCGAACTCCAAAGTGAGGAGAGGTTGCGATGTAACTGCGGGAGAAAGTCACTTTGGGAAATATTCATGTTCCGTGTTCAAAAAATCCCGAGCTCTAAGAAATTTGTGCCATCACTAAATATGGCCAGGGGAGTTCTAAAATTTGCAGGCTGCTAAAAATTTTGCAGGGATGCTAAAGTCGCAGGGTCGCCTAGATCGCACATTGCAAACTGATCGACGACTGACATTCATTTCGAAAATAAAAGGCGCCCAAACGTTAATCTCGTGGAGAAATTATGGCATTGAAACCATTTACTTTTTGAAAGTATTCTCATTCTAATTATACTATGTGTTTTTCATAATCCATCTTTTTTTTATTTTCTTAATAACATTCCATAATTTTTTCCTACTATGAGTAGTGCAGTGGATAGCTACTAAAAAAAAGCACAAATATTTCCATCACTTGTAACTTGATATATTGTTGGAGTGTGACTTGCCATATTGGAAATTTCCCTTCCTACGTTGTAGGTTTTATCTCTTTAATCTATTTATGGAATTCGGTTTTAATGATCTTTGTAAACTTCCAAATGAATTTCATCCCAAGTAAGTAATATCCATTTCATTCTATTAGATAGACTGTATGGCTTGTCTGTTTGTATATGTGTTAGGATAAATAAAGTTATAAGTGGTGCCGAAAAAACCCATATAATTTTCTTTGAAAATGTGTTTAGTGTCAAAGATTCTTTGATCTCCTTGTGTGACCTTAGTGTTTGCTAGTTTTTTCTATATATCAACACACACCTAATATGAATGCTTATTTTCATGAGTTTTCAACTCATTAAAGTTAATTTAAATTGTGTTAGAACAAGGTGTCGATACAGAGGAAGATGGCCCTTTTCCTGAAAGTTTTATCCGTGAGTAGCAAGCCCACTTTGCAGAGGTTGATCTATATTTGGGCTCCAGGAAGAGGAATTGTTAGATGACAGTTCAATATAGTACAACCTGAAATATTTGTAACATGTCTATCCAGTTGATTGTTTTTGGAAACGATAAATTTTTTTGAAGGTTTTTGTTTCTGCAGATATTGTTGTAGATGTATTTACAAGTGCCATTGATATTTGGCATTGGTAGTTAATTGTGGGTTAAAATTTTCACTTATTTCCAAATCATTATTTTCTAGTCTAATATTTTATCCACATACTCGTTTTGTATTGTGTTTGTATCATTAAAAAGAGTGTGAGCAAATGCAAATACAAACTATAACTTGATTTTTAGTTGTAATTATGTATAGTTGATTTACATGCCTTATTGATGTTTGGCCTTTGTAGATAACAATGGGTTAGCATAATTTTGCATTCTTAATGTGATAATGTCTTAAAAAAACTAAAATAAGCAACATTTTTTTCCAATTCAATACTCACACAAAAAAAAATTCTGATCCCATAATATTCACCTTTGTCAATTCGATAATAGGGAGTTCGATTTGGTAGATCGAACTATCGGTCACTTCAAGCGATTAGGGTGCGTCTGGGGTACCTGTGAGAACAATTAATTCTTTGATGAAGATTTATTTTTATTGCAACCTGTGAGAGTAATTATGTTTTTGATATATTGTTTAATGTGTTGAAATATGATTTTAAGTATTAAACTTCTTGCAACAGATTATTCATTGAATGGTTTGTTGTTTCCCTCTGTTTTTACCACTATTATGTCACTTGTTTTTCATTAGTGCAACAGTAGCCAAGGAGAACCCTCATCCATATCATCTTGCCAGTCTCACCATGCTCTTGTATTGGTGAACCAACCCTCTAACTGATCAACAAATTGAAAAGAACGAGCATTCCAAACTTGTGGTGGCCTAGCTCTGCCCTTTAGCAGTCAGGTGCAGAGTTTAGGACCAACAATAACTATTAATTCCTTTAGACATCTCAACAGGCACATCAATCAAATAATAGAGAAAGTGAGTCATACTTATAGTTTCTAGGATGTGTTTGCATAAGAGAAGCATCGAAAATCTACAAAGAAACCAATGGAGGGTTGTTGAAATAAAATCATTGTACTGTCAACTTGATCGTAAGTATAACAATGATGAACTTGAATTTTAATTTTGTGTGGTTGATAGCATATTCCCATTTGACTTCAGCTAGCATATATCTTTTTTTTTTTCAAAATATTTCCAAAGAAGAATTTTGGTAATTTCATTAATCAAGTAAAACTGGTTAAATGAACTACATATTACATTTGCTCCACAGAGCCTACATTAAAAGGAAAGGCATGTCTTGTATATTCCTTAAGACCATATAAAAAATGCTAAGATCTTGAATCTATTATCCAGTCATAATCCAAAAACCAGGCCCATGAGAACCTTGAACTACAATACCAAAGCACATGATCAAAAGTCTGGCAAACACAACACAGGAAAAAATCAGCAAAGATTGGGCAATGTATCCCATCTATAACCAAATTCCCAAATGGGCACCAAGAAATTCGTCGATTACTATATTAATATGAACCAATATCACTATGAAAATGTGCTTCTAATATTACTATGAACCAAGATCACGTTGACCTGACAATGTTTTAACATTACTAGATCTGGAAAAGACTTTCAGCATTTAACTTAATGGAGTTTGAACAATGCCAAATTTGCAATATTATTGAAAATGCCTGATGGTTTTGTTCAGATGAAAAAACCATTTTGATGCCTCAAAGGATGGACCTAATTTATTCACAATGGGGTACTTTGTATGAGGTCTTTCCTCATTCTTCTCATTCCTGGACTCAACAATCTTATGTGCCTCCAGTTCACTTTTTCATGGTACTGCAGAACTTTATTCATATCTTGATTGGGTAACATGGACAGAGATAGATAAGATTGTTTCGTTTCTTATCAATGCATGATATGATTTTTTTTTTAGTTTAGCCAGTATGCAGTATGGCATTGTCCTCATTTAAGGTAAATTTGACATGGATGCGGAAGTCACATAGAATGTAGACAATGTTTGCCTTTTTCTGTAGGTATATTTCATATGGAAATTCTATTAACCCAGGAAGCACATCTTGTAATACATGTTGTCTAATTGTACAATGTACAATTGTGTTGTTGAGGGTTCGAATGACAACGTTGAGGCAATGTCTATATATGTAAGGGAATTTTGTACCGCATCGTAGACAATCAATTGTGCCATCATTTATGAATGCAGAGGCAGAAGTAGGAGAATTGCAATTGGCACATACAGGCTCGAAGGGGGTCGAGTATGCATTTGCTGCAACCAAAACACTCTCAACCTGCGCATGTGAGCATAGTAGTTAATATATTGAACAATATAATATATATGTGTACAACAAAAAAGCTGCACAAAATTGTTTAAGGCAATTTTTTTGGTGCAAATTGTGGGTGGAAGTGTATATGTATACGTACAATAGTTGTGGAGCTAGTTAGTTTCTTGAGATCCTGTACTATGTGTGTTCGCAATTATGTCACAAATGTTGCTTGGGTTGTGCGAAAGATCCTTTCTTTAACATCTCTTTTCTTCGTTATATTTTTTAACAACATAATTGGAAATTTCCCTTTATGCAATTGTTTTTCGATTGAGGAAAATAAATTTGCATAGGTGTCGAACAATTGTAGATGCACCATGGAACAGTTTAATAGTTGTGTAAGATGTTTGAGATATATGAGAATGTGAAAGCAAAGGACAAAAATGGGTATGGAAAACAATGCCATTGCCTTGTCGTTGTCCAAGTTTCCATCTTTTATATGGAGAATGTGTTGCGAGCTGAATTTTCTTGCAAATGTGAGAGCTGCACCAATGGTTCCAATTGGGCAAATGTCGTTGTTCTCTGCAAATTTCCTGATTGTTGTGTTTGGTACGAAATGATATTCTAAGCAAACCGCGAGAAATTTTTCCACAACACTTGTTTCATTGAGCAATATAATCCGATCACAATCACCACGGTCATATATCGTTTTCGGTAATATATTGAAATTTGTAATGGATATCTCATTACCTAGCAAGTTGTTTTCTGCATGTTTCTGGACAAGTTGTGTAGGGATAGTCAATGTAATTGTCATCATGGCTTTGTTGTTTGTCATGTATGCACACATAATGCATACACTATTGTTTGCCTTGTCTAAGTAGGTGTTATACAAGACCATTATGTCTCCGACGGACAGTTGTCCAGTTTGGCGACTGTTCAAGCCTTCTATTGATAGTATATTGGGTGGTATAAGTTTAGACCTGGTGACATTTTTTGAACAGGAAAAGTAATGTGAATGGCAGTCTGTATCTTTTTTTTTTTTGCATCAATGTACAAGTAGATGCACAATTTGGATAAAGTATGCACGTTAGAGTTTTGTAACCATACCTCTTAGTCTCTGGACCTTGCACTATGTTGGGTGTTTCACTTGTACTTGACGATACTTCTTGTGAACTAAAAATCACGTGTAGTAGATGACATCAACATATTTACCATGGCATAGATGAATAAACAATTGAAGATATTTGTTTCTTAAATATGAATCTTTACCTTTGTCCTTGTCATTGTGTTGATGTTTGTGATGATTGACTACTCATGCCCATGTCACTTGTCCAACTTTTTCTGATACAAACATGTGTACATCGAACATGGCAACAACTAAATATGCAGATGCATTGTATATTGTTCATAATTGATATGGATGTACATTAAGCACATGCATTGTGTTTGATTTACTATAACTATTGGTATACCTTTTGGAAGATTGTACTTCGGCTTCTTCTGTTGTGGCACATAAGACTTCATCCTCTTGTTCAATTAGTCTGGTTTTTTTCAATGTAGCAATGTAGAGAATACAATGGACATGAAGGTAAGTTGCTATGTAGGAAAACATGTAAAAAGATTAAATACAATTTTATTTATTTCAATGTAGCAACACAGAAAATACAATTGACATGAAGATAATTTAATATGTAGGACGATATGTAGTATCTACATATAAAAAAATGAGGTGCAAAGTAGTAGAATAGATATACACACAATAAATGAAATACAAAGCAATGGAGTATGGAATAAGGGTAGAAGCATGCACCTTCGTATGTCTTCTTCTACATTTCTGGTTAAGAGTCCTTCGTCTTGTCCAGTTATTCTATTTGTTTCAATGTGGGAATGTACAAAATACAATGAACATGAATGTCAGTTGGTATGTAAGGAAAAACAAGAAATATGTACATATAGTAAATGAGAATCAAAGGAATAGAGTAATAGATAGAGTTAGAAGCATGCACCTTTTTTTTCCTTGATCCATGTTTGTGGTTATATAGAATCGTTTTTGTCCAAAATCTATTACAAACCATAAAATATTAAGAATTTGGATGATCATAGCTGAATAATTTGGTTTTGTGCAACAAAGTATCTAGATATGCTTTGAGACATGGAAATATGATTTTGTAATATGCTTGATGTATATTTCATAATTCAAGTATGATACAAATTGTATTGTGATCAGACCAGTATGTGTCTAAGATAAAGAGGGTGTATTGTGAAATGGGCACATTTGACCATACATGGTCAATAAGTGTATTTTTTGCATGGTTTATCTTATCCAAAAGAAAGCGGAGACTGTAATTGCACATGTAGTTTTCCAATTCTTTTGTTATGGCACTATTTTGTATCATGTCAACATTGAAGTCTCCTAGAATGATAATGGTTTCATTCAGATGTAAATGATGTAATGCATTTGAAACAACATTCAATATGTTGGGAAATGTTGCATGCATAGCGGCATAGAGATTCAATATTGAAATTTCTGATTCACAGAAGATTACTCTTGCTAGCACCATCTCAACATTTTTTTCTTCGAAATGCATATGCTTCAAAATTGTTACATGTTTTTTCACTAATATCATCACTCCATGTGTAATGTAACTTGATATGCAATTGTGATTTGGAAATTGCTTGTTTTGCATGCATAATGTCATGTATGTTTCTTGCAAGCACAAAATATTAGATTGCATTGTGTCATAGTCATTGAGTATATCATTCATATGTGCATGAAGGATGCACATATTAAGTGAGAGAATTGATACATATGAGTTTGTTTGTATGGATTGGTAATCATATTGTAGATTCCATTTTGCACTAGTCCGAAAGCGTTGCATCTTAGTATCGACTTTATGTTTGACTTTGAAGTTATCTTTTGTAAGAGCGCTTAGCAAATACAAGGAGTCTATGCTTCTGACACGGGACATAGCTGTGTATACAAGTCCATGTATTCGTATTCTAGTCGGGCCGAACGCAACACTATTAAGTGTTAACCCTTGTGATCTGTGGAATGTACGTGCACATGCAAGTTTAATTGGAAACCATTTTCGAATCTTCATTTGGCTTGTCTTTGTTGATGTTGATATTGGTTTTGATATTCATAATATAGGTTTCCAATCGTGCAAAGTGTTTGAATTATATAGATAAGATAACTTGTTTTATTTTCGGTGGCCAATATGCGGGTCATGGAACTTAATCCAGAGGACATCAACTTTTTCTGTTTTGGTATAATATTTGAGTATTCCATCTACACCATTCACCAAGCCATCCTGTGAATCATAGTTGCAAGCATATATTTCAACTAGCATGTCTAATTTCAGGACAAGTTGCAAAGGCAAAGTGGTTGTATGTTGATGACATGGTACATTTCCATGGTTGTCTTCTTCAAGGTCAATTGAATTGATGATGATATCATTGTCAAGCATGAGCGATAGCATGTACTTGTTATGCATTGCAACATCCTTATTCTTGTAGAATAGGTAAGGAAGGTTGGGTATGTTGGTGCAAGTTGCATGCAACTTGAATTGATATATGTTAAGTCATCACATGTTTGGTTGTTTGTTCACATTCTATTTAGAATTGCAATAAATGTTTCATTTGTCTAGCGCATTGTAGTATGTAATTCGAAGCATTTTGTGTTGTCTTTCCAAAATTCATGCGTTATTGTTTGCATATTGACCATAGGTTGTTCAAATCTCAGAGAATCTTGTATGGGTTGCGCCTGGTAAAGATCCCCACAGAATATCATATCAATGTCCCCAAAGTATTTGGTGTGCACATGTTTTGTGTTTCTCAGTTAATGGTCAGTGGAATATAAGAAGCAATTTCCAATCAAGGATGCCTCATCTATGAAGACAAGTTGTAGTTCATCATAAATCTTAGACAATGTATCTAACATTTCCTTGTAGAGTAGAAGAAAATGTGACTTGTTAAAAGGAATTAACAATGTAGAGTGGACTGTTGTTCCACCTGCATTATATGCATCTTTTATTGTATATGCAACTATTAGTCCCTTTGGTTTCATAGAGTCACTCGAATTGTTTGAATCATAGATTCGTATAAGAATTTGAAATAGTGCTTTCGTTGTGAATGTCTTGCATGTTCCTGCCCCGCCTGTAAGGAACAAGTGCACAAGACTGTGCACATTTAAGTGTTTTTTCATTGCAATGTCCTTTAGGATTTCTTGTTGTTCTCGATTCAACAGTCTTCTAACTCTGTAGTATTCTTCATTTTCGATAAAGAAAGGATGTTTTGTGACTTTAAACCCAAGATTGATACGTTTTTCAATGGCGATTGCTCAAGGACAAGGAAAATCTGCTTGCAATTCATAGGACTCACAAAGAGTTCTAGTTGTTTTATGCTTTGTTAATGTCTCATCAACATTGTCGGGGTTTTCTAGTTCATCAAGTGCACTTTCTAAATCACCCCATGTTGGGTTGACATTGTGTGTAAATCTAGCCTCATTGGTTTGTATTGTAGTCTCATAAGCAATATATGCAGCTTCCCATGTAGGGAAGATATGTTTTAATGTATTTTCATTTTGATCAAATGGAACGTACAACAATAGTTTCTCTCTACAGAAATTTTCATAGTCGATGTGTTTGTTGTATTTGACAAAGTGTATTACATTTGATTTTTTTCTTTTTGAAATGGGTCTACCATTTTTTTGTAATGTGATACGAATTCTGCAAGTTAGATATGTTTAATAGGAGGTGGACTCTAGAGGTAGTAATCAATAATAGAGCGACGTATCACGTCCTCTGAATTATCAGGCTCTTGTTTTAGAAAAAATGGTGGTTTAAGCAAGAATGTGTGTGTGTCAAGTGGATATGTGTTTATGAAAACACATTTCCTTGAACTACAGTTCAGAGGCAGGGAAAGTGCGATGTGGACTGCTTGTTGAGAAGACATTTGTTGAAGATTAAGTAATGTATTTCCAAGTGTACGTATCATTTGCAAAGCATCAATTTGACTTTTTTCATGTTCTCTGCGTATTCTTCTGAATGCACTTGTCAAAGATTTTTCAACCTTTGTCATGTACGAGGTACAATATGATGCCACAACATATGCATTGAGGACATGTTGTGCATATGTATTTGCATTCCACATAATTGGCATGTCCTTGGAGAAACCGTTGTTCCAAATATGTGAAAGTTTTCGTTTAAGGAAAATTGTTGGTTGTTTAAGTGTAGATTGTATCACTTGGATGTACTCATCTTCTGTTAGATTTAGTTCTGCCAATAAGTCTTCGAAGTTCATTAATTCATCGAAGTCTCGTTTTTCTAGAAATGTGAACAAAGATTTTTATTTCTCAATGAGAACATTGTCCTCTAAACTAATTGGCTCTATGATTATTGTTGTTCTCATTGGCGGCATAGGGAAGTTGTATCTACAATGTGAATTCTTTCATTTTTTACAGCTTCTTGTATGGTAATGTCTATGAACTTTGGCAATTTCTAGATCAAAATGGTCTGTGTTGCATGTTATGTATTTGTCTAGAAACTGCTTGATTTGTGAGTTGTTGTCATTTCCATAGATCGGTGCATCCTCTATCCATAACAGTGTGTGGTCATGTTCACTCCCTCTATTTTGGAACTCAGTCACAAAATAGTAGTTCGATATTTTTCTAAAGAACGTTTCATCATGAAATATCAATTGCCTGAAAGCATTTACTCTATGGCTATGGTAACGAGTACATGTCACTGGGTATTTTCTTATGTGGTAGTCAATGTCATCATTTTCCAATGTCTCGGTTTGTTTTTTCCTTTTTGCTCCTATATAATGCAGACACCGTAGTCACCAACAGACCCCAATGATGCTCTGCACTTGTAAACGTGATGAAAAAAGTTGGAGGTCCCAATTGTCGGATCATTGCAAATACATTTTTCTTGTTTTGTTGCAAGTAGTCAAGAGAGATGCGAATGTTTTTGAAATCTATGTATCCAATATCAGATTTTAGGATTTTTTCTAGGTTTGCTTTGTACTTGACATCTCTGACCAATAACTTTCTTCCTCGTAGTTGACCTTTTCTTATTTGCACCCACATGCAAGAGATCACTTTCTCAATTATTATGTGCATTGTTTTGAAAAACAAATTTGTTATGTGACATGATAAGTCACCGCTTGACTGTAGTAGTTCCCATCGAACTATTTTTTGGTAGCTAAATCGTTTCGTGATGTCACTAGAATGTGGATCTCCATAGAACAGTGTTGGGAAGTTCATTTCTTCAGCAAATTTGTCCTTGAATATTCCAAGTGGACGTTTCCCTTCAACAGGTGTGATTTCGGCAATCTTGTCTTACAAGTCATGAATGCGTTGTGAGTCGGTGAATTCATGTATCAATGTTTTGACGGGTCTTTCATTCTCTTATTCTTCACTTGTATCAAATTCACTAGTAGTGTCAAAAGCCTGTGCAATGTTGTCATTTCCTTGTTCAAGAACATGGTTCCAGTTCTCATTTATACAAATGTTTTCTGCTTTGTACAGGGTCCTGGAACATAATTCTTTTAATTCTTTCATGACAATGTGCACACGCACTCTACCTGTCTGGTATGCATTCTTGTATTGCAAACGTCTTTTGAGAGCTACAACAATCATCATTGCTTCGCTCATGAATTGTGGAAGCGCTTTTTGGACAACATCTAGTTGGACAAGCATGTTAATAATTGATCCGGTTAAGCCCATTTGGGGTCGTTTATAGCTCCAGGGTCTGATTTGTGCAAATGCAATTTGCAGAGATACAAGTCTCTCTTCAAGTTTTGTAAGTGTACTTACATCTAGTAGTGGTGTGTTACATCTTATTTGGTCAGGTGTTGCAAATTGTGGCAGTTTTCCATTTTCAAGTGATCATTTGCATGGAAGACAAATTTTGCTAGTGGAAAATGTTCTATCATTTACTGTCAATCTGATGTATTCTTTTTGCAAGTTAGGGGTGAAAGACTTAATGTTCTTTGCAAAATTCAATTCTTCACAAATCGCACATGCAATGGAAGGAGTGTCTTCAATTTGTTTCATATAGGTCTGCTTTGCATCTCTCTTTCCTAGATGAGGATGCGTAGCAAGTGTTTGTTGGTTTTCAATGATATCATTTCACAGTGTTGGATCTAATTTATGATATATGATTTTTCCCCCTCGGTCAGTATCATGACCATTGTGGGATATGTAGTTGCACCTGTTTCTCTCACATATCTATTTTTTCAACATGTAGTAGGTTAACTTATGGTTTCCACTTGAAACTAGTTTCACTTGTTGACAAGCCATGTTGAAGGTGGAATCGACATTTGTTACGAGCATTGCCTCTTCACCATGTTGATGATGCAAAGAGTGATGGTCTTTGTAATTGGACATGTGATGTTTGTGTTCAGTAGGAAGTGTGTAAATGTGCTTGTGTTGTGCACACAATTTTTTTTTAGGTTGTGATATGTGAGTTTATGTTTCTTGGTCCAGCTCCCTTTCACCTCATGATGATCGGTCGTACAATTTATAGGTCTAGAAGGAAGTGCACCAATGTATTTATTTCTTTCACGTATGACCTTTTTCTAATTGTGATAAGTCAGTTTATGCTTTTTTTTAAGCTCTCTATGACCTGATGACAATTGGGATGAGTTTCATCGTGATTAGACAATATGTGATGCTTATGTAGGTTCGATGCAGCTTGGTTAGCATGGACAATGAAGCTTGAACTGGAAGTATTTCTTATCAAAGGTTGATAATGGATGTGTGGCGTATTTGTTTTCGATGATATGATGTCAATTGTTTGATCATAGTTTGAATCAATACAGTAGAAATGGGCAGTACTATCTAAAAGGGTTGACCAGACCTGGATATTTAATCTGAATATGATAGATATCCATTGTAAACAAAATGTCCCACCCTCTATATTTCCTTTCTCATATGGCATTGCCATGTTTACAAGGTATTGTTGCCAACTTCCAACTATCGACATACTTTCTATGAGATATGGTAGAAGGTGTTGATGCAAGCAGTTAAATGCATGTTGATTGCCACCTATAATTGCATTGCAAAAGGATTGCATAGTGTAAAGGCACAGTGAGTGCACATCAAACTCCGTTGGTATCAAATAGAAAATTGCATTGAACAAACTATCTCCACAAGTAGATGTATTAGTTGTTGTTATGTTTAATACATGAGAGTGTATATGATGCATAATTCGTTTCCAATGCAATTGTAGGTCTTTGCAGGCGAGGGACAAGTAAATATCAGATCCTCCAAGATTGCATATGGATAATTTTTTATAGAGTAGTGGTTAATAATGACCACTTAGACGATTGGCATCATCGAACAAGATGCAATATGGATCTCTAGATGTAATTTTGTTGAATAGTAGATATCTTCTTTTTCTTGTTAATGGCCAAATTCCAATTGATATATTCAGCCACTTGGCTAGCCACTGTATACAAAATGTATCTCCCCAAATTCCTCTCTCATGTGGAGGCAGAGTTGCATATGCAGAAAACAACATCTTTGAAAGATACGTACTAACATCATGCATTCCATGCAATTGGAAAAGAAAATATGCCAATTCGTATTGATACAACTCTAATTTCTCAACATTGCCATTTTCTAAACAAGCCAATATATGATCTATTAATCCATTGCACAGCTTGGTCGAGGAATAATGGAAGTGCAATAGAACTTGAAATGAATCGAAGAGGCAATCTCCCGCAGTATACGAGAATGCATCTAATCTGAAAAGGGCATTGTTATGCAATACCTAGTCGATGTTGTCATGTGCAATGGAGTCTGCATCTATTTGATAGCACTCAACATCTATTACTTGCTCCATCTTCTAAGTTGTGATTTTCAAGATGTTTCTTAGCTATGTTTAGATAATATTCAAATAGCAAAAAAGATAACTATAAGTTCGGGAGTGCATACCAATTCTGCCATGTATCCTTCAACCTTTTTTCGTTTCAAATTCAGTGCTCCGTTAGCATATGACAAAGAATCAAAGCTATAGTTAGTGCTCAACCATATAGAAGAGATAATGCAAATAAAACGATAGTATAAACTTGCTCAATACAAAGACCGAGTATTTAAGACATATAATTTTAGAACTTATTTTAGTAGTGCACCTTATAGGCATTACAATAGTCATTGTATATATCTTTACAATTGTATTCATCATTTAATTTCATCCTCACTCTTCACAAATTAACACTAAACAGATCTGAAACAACTTGTTGATGTCTCCCACTCAGAACACTCACATAGATGGTCTGTGGGATAAACAAAAGTGAAAGAATTAGGCGTTCATGGACCTTTACCACATGAATGGAACCAACACATAGCACAACTTCTCAATGTTTCAATTATCTTACAAGTTGAAGAAGATATCCTAAGATTGGGCACCGGGGCACTCATCCTGAGACAGATCAGTGAACTGTCCATTTAGGTTACAAAGAATCATTTCTATAAGACGAGGTCTAGATGTGGAAATGGTGATGGAAGATGCTTTGGAAGACCCAATTTCCAACATAAAGCTAACAGCTATATGTGGTTTGCCTCATAGAATAGAATCTTTCCCTGTCATAATCTGCAAAGAAGGGGAATGGCAAGGTCCTCGTAGATGCTTGCTCCACAATGAAAACTCGGTATTTGTCTCACAAATCCTTGTGCACTGCCATTTTCCAAAGAGCTATGGTATGATGTCCAGGGCATGAAAGTGGGCATATGTGATCGGAAAGGGGACAACTTGGAAAATGAACTAAACATATGGTTTCAGAAACAAAAAGATGAGGAGAACATCCCATTTCCTTTTTTGTATGTCAGTATGGTTGTGACAGAGGTGGGTTCTGTATTGAGCACTGACATGCCTACATGTTGTTTGAGGCCATTGGAGATAACTGAATGTGTAGACAACTTCTTTTCAAGCTATACCATGGTTTTAATTTTGGAACCCTTTTAGGAGATTAGCGTTCGGGCGCCTCTTATTTCCAAAATGAATCTAAGACATCGATCACTTTTGCAAACTGCGATCTAGGTGACCTTGCTACTTTAGTGCCCCTACTAAATTTTTATCATTCTGCCAAATTTTGGAATTATTCTAACCATACTTAGACATGGCGCCAATTCGGGACTTTGAGAGTTTTTTAATGTGAAGCGTGAAAGTCTCTCGGAGTGACTTTCTCTCATAGTCATTAACTTGCACCTACTATTAATTAATTCAATATTACTTTAACCATCCTTATCAAGGACTTCGGGACTTCGTCTATTCGACACTTCTGGAGATTCCGAATGCAGAATTTGTACAATTCCCGAAGCAGTACAGGCCCAGAGTAGTACATACACGTGCAATAAATGCAGACTGGCCATCGTGCATGTGGGACTCCGAAAGACAACTAGCTAGACTAATTTAATCAAACATAAACAATAACCAAATCTCATCAGTGCTAAGTTTCCACCATGTTGCAAACCCCGACATGTGGTTAACCATGTCTCATCCACACAAATAATAACTATCTACAGAAGAGATAAGGTCTTAAGATCTGCCCACGTCTACAAGCCATTTGTCACATTCCTAAGCTCTTCATTACCTTACATACTACCATCTGTCTTTACACCTTTGTCACTGGGCTCCGATCTGGAATCGTTTTTCTACCCTTTATGCCTATAGTTTATCCCTTTAGTAAACACAAGCAATGAACATAATGGCTTGCAATGGCTACACAAGAGGGTGCTTTAGTACCATCCCTTAGTTGACAGAGCGGCTTGCAATGTCTGCATAAGAAGGTAAACCAACACCAACCCAGCACTGAGTATGTGCAGATGTAAGGTATGTCTATGCAATAAAAATTCCGGTCAATTGTTTTAAGAGGTTTTGAATAGTATTGTATTGGTTAAAACCTGTGGACCCTTAGCCCAATCCTCCAAGATCCCTTGATTTTCCCAAACCTGTTGATAATCCCCCTAATCCTGCAATTACACATCTTATTTCTCATAAGTTTATTGATCCCCATCCCATAATCTACAAAGAAACCATTGTTCAAACTCCAGTGCCCACTAAGAATTTAACTTGCCAACAAAGGAGAAACAAGAATTAATGTTTGGACTCGGGTCTTTTTGTTTTTTATCTTCATTCTCCACCCAGGATTTGCATTTCAGGTCCTGCAACTCTTTTTTTTATAACTTACTGAAATATGTCACTAATAAAGATGGATAAGGACCGACAATGTTGTCAAATTTTCTTGCAACTTGCTTAACTTTGTACCATACTTAGCCCTTCTATACCTAGCTGCAGTTTTCTTCTACAAGAACATTTTGCAAAGGAAACAAGCTTTCTTGTTCAACACTTTTTCGGGATAGCAATACATTCATGTTTCTTTGATCTCAATAGTCACATTTAAGGATGTCTTGTAAGAGCATTTTCACTCGGTTATTATTTGTAGATTTTTTTTATATTTATTTTGATTTTCAGCACCTCCTAGTATTGAACATTCCTACTTGCAAACTGTAAATAGTAAGTAGTAAACAACGAATATGAATGAAACTATGGTATTGAAACCTACTCGTGAATGGTGAATGACAGAATCGCAGGTCCAATTGCGGGTGTAGAATCTCAACACTGCAAAGTGCAGCAACAAGTCCAACTGTGGGTGCAGGACCTCAACCTTGCAAAGTTGAAGCAAACAAGGGTGCAAGATTTCAACCTTGCAAAGTGCAAGAATAGGTCGAATTGTGGGTGCATGACTTCAACCTTGCAAAGTTGAAGCAAACAAGAGCAAGCAGCTAACAACAAACCAGTGAGCAAGCACCAAGAGGTCCAACTGTAGTTGCAGGACCTTAACTTTGCAAAGTTGAAGCAAACAACAATAAGCAGCATCCAGCGAACCAATGAACCAGCGAGCAAGCAACAACTAGTGAACCAATGAAGAATATATGTATCCTCAACGATGACTAGATTGCATTCCAAATACAGAAGAAATATGAAACATATGATGTAGAAGCAAGTCCATCATTATAGTCAACTATGCGAGTGTCGGTGGACAACAATATTGCCCAAATTCACTACATACAAGATTGTATCCAAAAATTGGAGAAAATTTATTGTGACAAGCCTGTTAAGTAAACATTTAAGGCTGTCAGGATTGTTTAAGGGCCTTGCGCTATGTAAACGTTTAAAAAAGAATGCATTGTGTCAGGAATGCATTGTGTCAGGCCTATTTAACTACTTAATAAAAAAGAGTGTCCATGCTCAAAACTTTGGATATGTAAACATTTAAATAAAAATAATAAAAATTCAAAAAGAGTGTCGATGCTCAAAACTTTGGATATGTTAACATTTAAAACATTGGGAATAGTGAAGCTCGCAATAAGACTTCGAATCTATTCTCCAATGAGATGATGACAAATAAGTTTTTTTTATTATATAAAAAATAATGTTTTTAGTTCTCTATTTCGAACAATAGAGATTATGCGAAAATTTGTAGTCAAAGGACAAATTAATATGAAGTCAACGAAGTATTGATTATTATAGTCCCTCTATGCCTTCGGCAGGGACTAATAACACCAACATATCAAACCCTATATTATTCTAGCACAAATCTATTTGTTGTTATACCCCAAATGGAATAAGTTAACTTCTGCTCCAAGTTAAGTCCAAGTAATTTGTCACATGAGGTTTTTAATTTCAATATTCACATCCATATGCCAGCCAAGCATTGATGCAATGGCGGCCATATTTACCACAATTGTTGTTTCTCCCATTGATACTTGCTTGAAATGTCAATGGCTAGTTGCCTACTAGCATTCCAGCATAAGTCCCCAATGCACTGCTAGCAAGGCACCATGGTGGCAAGTGTGGAGGATAAAATTTATTCCCTTTCCTTAGCCCAAGCAAAGTTCCATTTGCTAGTTGGTTTAGTTGGTTTATTTTTGTTACAAAACGTAGCTAAGAGCTCTAGCTTCCTGATTAGGGGCAATTCTACTTCCTTCCCAACCATTCAAACTGAAGCCTAACACCTCGTGCTATACCATTGTGCTTCACTGTAACCATCGGTCCATCACACTATATTTTCAGTTTAGCTTGCCCCTACGTTGGCTTAAACTAGGTTTTGATTTTGGCTTTCTATGTATTTTCAATGATGTTTATCATTTCCCCAGTTTTTTAATTCATGCTCCGAATAAAATCATCCATGTTAATGAAAATCTTCATTTGGGTAACATTATACTTTGAAAGCCACCTCTTCTCAAATCCCAACTGATCCAAGTTCCAAAAACATGAACTGCCTGCTAAATTCGAAAGTGCAAAGTTTCAAGTTCAAGTTTACAGTCGGGTTATAGTATTTTCATCATCTAGGATGTTAAATTTGGCTTAAGCAGATGCTGTTTAGCTTTTCTATTATGTTTTATTTGAACTAATGTGCCAATTCATAAATTTGAAAGTGATTTGCAAGTTTGTGTATTGAATAATATATTTGAAAGGGTAAAATCACTCTCTTTGTGTAGGCAAAACAAGCCCTCTTGTGTAGGCAAAACAAGCCAACTTCAGGGTCACATCGAATATTCAAAATGATTTGCTCCTTTCCAAGAATGAACTCGCCAGAAAAATAATATCAACCAACTTGACTTTGATTTTCAATACCTTTACAGTTGTTTGTTAGATGAATAATAGGATCTCAAATTTGAACAATTGAAATGGATGGAGACCTCTCTCAGGGCCTCTTACAATTCAATTACAGAATGCAATAAATTGTATACGAGGCATAACTCCATTATTCTGATACTATCTGGACCACATTTGTTTTTTGCTGTCAAATGGATCCAATGTGCATACAGATCCACTGCCGCTTCCTGATGCATTGACAGTGCACCATGCTAAATCTGAAAATCGATTTCGTGAATATTAAGTTCAACCAACTATTCACTCAGTCAGGGGCCTTTATATCTGTGAGACCTGTTAGTGATTTATATGAGTCCTGTGATGGTCATGTATCACACATTTATCTTTTGCTCTTTATGACAAGGCAGGCATTCCTCCAAGAAGCTGCTTAGTTGAGCACTATAAAGCTCTGGGAATTTTCGAAAATGGTCCACATGGGGTGACAATACAAAATTACAAGCCCTGACTTTGTATCCTGCTTGCTTTTGCTTCGCAATGAATGCCTCTACAGAGTCAGCAGGGATAACCCTATCAGCAGAACTGTAAATGTATAGCTGGGGGCACTGTGGTTGTTGATGTGATAAAATTCTGAACACATCAGAAAGCCTCCTATTATGAGACAAGAAACAGAATGAGTTAAAATACAACATAGCTGAGCAAAGCACACACTATTTAAACTATTGTCATCACACAATAGACTGTGGCCAAGAAAAGGATGGATGTTAATAAGGAAATTTATCGACTAAAATATTTAATACCGTATGCAAACTATTCTACGTAAAACTATAGAAATACCTGTCAACATAGGGAAGCTTGAAAAATAGTCTGAAAAAGTTATCTAGCATTACAAGTAAAGCTGTTTCTGCAACATCACGCTTTGGCTCACTTGAACGAGATTCGTCAAACCCAAACAGTTCTGCATTCCCTTCACTTCCCTTTATTAGTCCCTTTGTCGCAACACTCTGCTTCTTTAACAAGGCAGCAGAAAAACCTGCTGCCCAAACCTGAAACAAGAGACAACAAAAAGTAAGACTTGAATCTAACTAATAACCAGACAAAACCCCTATAACTAAGCTCAAATTTGACATATTCAACAATGAATTGCAAGATTTGAAGGATCCAGTAACAATATATGGTATATACAGACCTGAGGATCGGGTGTTGCAACTGGAGCAGAGTCCACTACACATCCCTTGATTTTATCCATGAGAGTATGATCACAAGCCGAAAACTTCTCAAGCATCATTCCATAACTGCTCAAGGCACAAAATATTGCATCTCGTGAACATGTTATTGCTTTTAAGAAATTCCTTATGAAGGTGCAAAAAAGAACTAAAAAGAGTAAAGGATACTCACGTCAGCCAACCAGTATTGCTAAAAGTATGAAATATTAGGTATTTCTCTGTGGAATCTTTACTATCTTCCTTCATCCAATGAGCTAGATGTGTTACAAGCAAATCAAGTTGCTTCTCTGCTTTTCCTCCAGGTCTGAAGCTGGCAATGTCCTTCATGGGAACTGTGAAAGTAATTGCGTGAATTCCTCTAGAGGTGTACCAATCTGCATACCTTTTAAGATGTTTTTGCCTAGATCCCAACCATCCGAGCAAAACCACAGCCACTGCTGGCTTCTTATGCTCAAGCTGGCACTCCGAAGAATTTGTAAAGCCATATGTCTCCTGCTTTGGTAAATGCCAAATATGGAAATATCTTGAATGGAGAGACAAATCTGAATGCTTCCGAGGACCGCTTTCAGATGTAGAGTTCGAAGTTTGAGATGACGAAAATGAATTTGCGAAACCATATGACAAATTTGCAGACTTATACAGCGTGAGGAGAATAGGAACAGAAGCAAATGAACAGGGGGAATGCCTGCTGTAATGCTTATGGAGGAGAGGGTATAAGAGTAGATTGGATGGCCTGGACACAAACTTATGATAGAAAGAAGGTTCGCCAAACTTGTCTTTATTGCATGCCAAGGTATAATCTGAAGGGCTAAATGGCCCATTCAAGGGAGGCGTTGCTACAAACTGATGGTGCGGCATTGTTCCTTCAACGGAAGAAACTTTTGAGAGAATGGATAATTTTTTAATTGTTGATATGTTCAATGGTGTAAAAACAGATACATAGGAAAACCAGGAAGATGAAGTGGTGCTGTCAGAAAGGGATGAGGTTTTATGAACTGGTGGTGAAGACTGGATTTGAAGAGACGGCTGAGCTGAATCCTGAAAAATGGGAGCACTTCTTTTGTGCAATTTATCTGGCACGTCTACAGACAGTGCAGCAGCAACACTAGCTGTCAGGGCTGCAAATGGCCTCTGTAGGAGCCCAGATAAGGACGCCATATCGCAACCAGAGGAAATCTTTTGCGCAAAATCCAAGTCCTCTGGTTCAACTATGGCAATCTCGCCAAAGCGAAGTCGCAAAGTTCAGACACGCCTTTGGAAACTGACAATTGTCCGTGTTTCCTCTCACAATCACTTGATGATTCCCAACTCTGGATTGCCTGCCAATTATCCCAGAAAAATCTTCAACCACCAAATTCTACACCTGAAATTAACGCCGGTCAAATATTCAAATCCTCAAGTTCTGCCAACAGGACCTTGATTCACTGACGAGATCGAGGGAAAGAACCTCGGGCATGTTTCTCAAACCAACTTCCAAGGAAAGGAATACTTAAATTCTGCACCCGAAATTGCAAGACCTTCGATGCAACTTTGCCTGCTTACACGAAAACCTGCTTGACTAAATTTATGAGAAACAATAAAGGTACTTATACTCGTTCTCCCCGACTGAATTTTAACCTTCCGTGTTGGCTATCTTTGGCACGTGAACGTCATGCAATTGTTGCTTTCAAAAGTCCAAGTCCTAAATTTGCCAAAATTATCTTTTTCAAAAGTCCAAAAAGTCCAAATCCTAAATTAGCCAAAATTATCTCTTTCAAAAGTCCAAAAAGTCCAAATCCTAAATTAGCCAAAATTATCTCTTCCAAAAGTCCAAATCCTAAATTAGCCAAAATGTATCTCTTTCAAAAGTCCTCTCAAGCGTTTTCCGAAAACACAAAGAATCAGCCGGGCAAATTCGACCTGAATTAAAAAGCCAAAATAGACTCCGGCGGATGCTAGAGTTGACATAAAATTTACGGAAATGCAGAAGAGAAGCTTACCTTAAATTTTCGATTCCGGCAGCTTGACGGCAAATATCCATTCATTCTGGACTCAAACGGCAATTTCTGTCAAGAGGACGTCTTAAACCGTCAACTTACACATCCCGCAGCTTCGATTGCCGAACGAAATGCCGCGCTAAGCGATCAATTCCCGGAGAAGTATTCAACCTGAAACGTAAACTAATGCCTTCCGCCAATGCAGAGGGAAATCTCCGTCACTTGAGGGATTGAACGGATGACACTCCTAATTTTTCAAATTCTGCAGCATTTAACGCGTAAACGTGTTTTTAACACGGAATTAAACAGCAAAAACGTCCTGAAATAGAAGATCAGACACTAATTTGTGATTTCTACATATTACGCCTAAAATCCTCTTGTTTGCACGGATCCAACCGGAGAAATTTTTTTTGAACGAAATCGACCACGGACATCCGATCTTGGCGAGTTTCAGGGCGAAACTTTCCGTGCAGATCGACGAAATTAAAATGCAAATAACTGAACTTCTTA